>JAYKAV010003038.1:325559-374439 GCA_035582835.1 Phoebastria nigripes | reverse complement strand
TTGAGCACCTGATCTTTTTTTTTCTTTCTTGAATACCTGTCTATCAAATCAACAGCTTCAAATGTCAAGAGGTAACAGTGTCTTCTTCAAACCTAAGGTCTAGGCTTTCAGGCCTTCTGTCCTCCCGTGTTCCAGCTCCTATTTTACATCACGTTCCTCTTTCCCCATTGCAGTGCCAGTGAGCTAAGCTACTTCTTTCTCAAGGCCT
This sequence comes from Phoebastria nigripes, assembly GCA_035582835.1. NCBI lineage: Eukaryota > Metazoa > Chordata > Aves > Procellariiformes > Diomedeidae > Phoebastria > Phoebastria nigripes. The sequence continues at coordinate 374,231 of JAYKAV010003038.1, read as the reverse complement.
GGCCTACTCTGGAGAAAAGTCTTTTTAACACAGGCTGGCTAACTTAAAGAAAGCAAGCTATAGTTTTAACGTAAGTTAACTGCTTTTCATAAAACCCAAGGATTACTGTATCTAGGCTTACCCAGTGATTTCTCCTTATGGCTTGCTACCTCATTCAAAGCACAGAAGGCAGCTGCTACACCAGCAGAAGTCCCACTCAGGTGACACATCTTTGTTCCCAAGCATCGGTGCAGCACTGAGAAGCCTGTACGTCCTTGCTTGGACACCTCCAGTGTAGAAAAGGAAGAAAACAGACCCCTTAGAGTTTGTATTCTTTGTGCTTTTACGCCTCATCCACTCTCTATAAGGACTTCAGGGCCCATTGTCTTAGTATCCATGTCCCAACATGTGTTAGGATGGCATTTCAAGAATTAAATATGTATAATGACTTACATATAGTGTCCCATGCTTTTTTTGGAATTTCTTTAATTCTAAACCAGCCTTTAAGATCACTGCTAACCATCCTTGTTAGTCCATACAGCCTCCCTGAAAGCATGCTTTTTGCATACTCTTATCTGTGTGTACCAATGACAGCATTTACGGTTGAGCAAATAAGCGTTGTATGCAGCAACTCAATGCCCTGCCTGCATGGGTGATAAAATCTGTCTCCTGTTCATCCCTAGTCTCTACAATTGCACAAATACGAATGTTGGAAATGTGAGTGTATTAGGAGTACTAGCTATTTCTTTGCTAGTTGTAACTCATAACCTTAAAAATTTGAAATCCATTGTGTGAGTGACTGCAGACAAGGCAGTTCAAACGCATATTGATGTATAAATGCGAAAAAAAGCCTCTCCTTGCTGTGCTTCTGCTTTCCTTCCTTCTTCCATGAAAGCATCTTAGGGGATTTGCAGGCAGTGTGGTGCTGGTGCTCGGCAGAACATTCCCCGCGGTTCTGGCAGCAGCACGATGGCTCAGTTCAATTTCTAGCAACTGCCAAGGCCACACAGAAACGCCAGAAAACAAAAGCACAGACTTGACTGAAATGCCTGTATTACAAAAAGAAAATGAAAAACAAACCACGACCCCTCTGCAGTTGAAAGGAAGGATAAAACAACAAAAAAAAAAGAGTGAGCTAACATGTAAGCTGCAACAAACCAGAGGAAAAACTACCTCAAGCAAACCTTTCAGGAGCAGAGGGAAGAGGAGAGGAAATAAAGAACAGGGGAGACAGATTCCAGCAGTGAAGGAACTAAATGTAGCTTCAGCTCAAACCTTTCCCAGAAATGCATAGAACAAATTTACTGCATAGTCCAAATGACCGAGAACAGGACGGAGCGATGCCCTCGACACAAAGTTATGAAAGCCCTTCAATCCAATAAGCATTCATTGGATGTGGAGTGTATTCACTGTCATTTTACAATTCTGAATCACATAAATATATCCCAATTATTAATGGCAGTTGTTAGCAGCTCCATTTTAATTAGTTCGCATGGTCTAAGAACAGAACTGATGTATCATTTAATTTTGTGTTAGGTCAGTAATCTTTATTTATACAATGTAAATTTAAGTGCACTGAGAAATGATTGAACACTCTCAAAAAAATTATACTTGGAGTAGGTATTTCGTATGAAACTTTAAAAATATAAAATTAAAATCTATTCCCCTCGTTATTCTTTCCTGTCTCTTTTGCTGGGTGATATCAAAATGAAGGCAGGGTTGTTGAGAATTAATTACCTTTCATCCTTTTTTTCAGTTAACGTGACCCTTCGTACTGTGGGGATCAGTGCTGGGTTTCTGCATCTGGTTGTGTGTATGAAATGCTAGTGGTTTACCTCATCTATAGCAATTTTTGTTGTATGGAAATAAGAAAAAATACCCTAGAAGTGGGCTTGTCCAAGTTTTAGGAGAATACTTCTCTGAGTGCCGGTGAAGGCTCAAAGGTTCTTGGAGCCAATCGCCCAAATTGATGCTCCCATCGTTTGCCTTATCTGCTCTTTTCTTGGCTAAACAAATGCAGCTCCTAAAACCTTTCCTGAAGGTGACGTTTTTTACATTTTCTCCAGTTCCTGTTGCTTTCCCATCTGTCTAAATCTTTCTTAGAACATGGTGAATAGACTCAATTCCAGTCCTCCAGAATGAGAAAAAGAGCAGAGAGGCTCTCCCATGTGCCTTACAAGCATGAGGATTGCCCCTCCTTGCAATGTTTTGTGCTATGCTGAGAAGTTTTCCATCCTTTGTTTTTGTGTGTGAGGCATGCAGTATTTAAGAGTGGCAATGTTTACGCTTGTCTAATGTAATATGGCAACAACAGTGACTTCTACAGTATTTTCCATGGAAAAATACAAATGTCAACTCGACTGTATCTCCATTTGGCATCTAGCTTTTCTTTTTTCTAAATAAGGATCAAAGTGGTGGCCAGAATGTCAAAATGTGCACCTGCTTTCTATATATTATACATATAGAATTTGTGCACATCTCCATGCACGTACACGGACTTTGATTACTCAGTTTCTGTGTATGTCATTGACAGGGAAAGTTTTTTAAGAAATCCTCCCATTCTGGAGGTGCCTAAAGGATTTTTAAATAGCCCAACTAAGGTACTCAAGGAGAAATGTGCATGTATGCAAAATAAATTTGGGATTTTCCTCTTTTTGGTGGCAGTGGGCAACCCACTCCTTTTCAATCCAGTCTTCCAGAAAAATATACATAGCAGCAGTGGTACCTAACTGGTATGACTGATAGTCACAGATTAATTATTACTCAGTTGCTTCAGTCTCAAAAATGAGATTTTCCTTTTAAGAATAAGTTACACTGTGGAGTGTTTGCAGAAGGCATGCAGACAGCACAAGGAACCTCCGTGGGTAAGCACAGTTTCAGCACAAATTTATTAAGCGCTTTTTAATTTTATGCACTTTGAGCCCTAGTGTGTGACCTTCCCTACAACAGTGTTATTGTGTCAACATAAGAACAAGCATTGGAACAGGGCGTGCCTGAATTTTCAAGAAATACTGCTCCAAAGCCTGTTGAGAGACTGATATGGAATAATTTCCTCTTAATACAGCTGATCTCTCTTGCTCTGGTAGGAGGGAAGAAGCAGTCAGACCAAGCTTTGAACTTCTCAGACTTTTTTTCCTCTTAGTTTCTTTGCATGAAAATATTTCATACAGACCTACCTTTCATTTGTTAAGCAGAATATTTCAAACTTTGCTGCTTCTAAAACTGTTCACAAAAAGAATATTTCATTCCAGGACATGGCTCTCTACCCTGTAAAAAGTAAGTTCCAACAGTTTTATATAACTAATGGTCAGTCTCAAGCCCTTCAGTTGCTAACGAAGAGAGCTAAACTCCTAACCCCCTAATGTTGGAAGCTCTATTCTGCAGCCTGGTTTAACATGAAATGCTGCTGCTTGGTTTTGCAGATTCGAAATGTGGCAGCCAATCTCTGTGTGGACAGTAAACACGGAGCCACGGGGACTGAGCTGAGGCTAGACATCTGTGTGAAGGATGGCTCAGAACGGACGTGGTCACACGAACAGGTATTTTATCGGTGGAAAGAGAAATGCAGTTTAAAATTGTTGCTTCTCTTTTCCAGTTTCTAAACATTTCTCTGAGGGCTCCTCCTCTTCCCAAGGCAAAGCAGGGTGTAGAAATAATTTGTGAACGATTGCTGACCTTAATGGCTTTTACAAAGTGCTCTTTAACATAACCTCAGAAATTCCAACCACAACACCTGGGCTGGATATTCTTCTTAATTTCCAAAAGGAATTGCAATGYCTAAAGAGCTTTTGGGTGCGCCATTCTCCCCCGCTGTGTCATGAAAACGTGTTGATTTTGGTTCAGTTACCTGAAAATATTTTAAATATAGTACCTGGGCTTGTAAAGCTCTGGTGGTTGTCTGCTTCTATGCTTTCATCTCAATAAGCGGTTATATTTTAAATTAATATGAGGTATAAGCGAGATAAATGGGTAAAAGCTAGAAAGAAAGAGTTTCACAAAGACAAGGGATGATAAAGACTCAAAAAAAGCTTTTATCTAGGTTGGTTAGGTAGAAAAATATTAGCTCTCAGGAGTACGGAGGAAAAGAGCTCTGATTTATAGTCATTGTGGCTGTGAGTGCCTTAGGAAAGGGATCATGACCCACAGGCTGTAGGTCTGGCCAACGTGAGCAATGAGAATCCGGATGAAAAATACAACCTAACCATTTATTAGCAATTTTAGTGAAAGTGCCTTTCACAGGGCAGGGTCCCAGATTAGAAAATCTTCCCAATGCTGAGGAGAAAAATTGACCTGGCAGTCACACATGGCACTTTGTAAAAGCTTAAAAGCTCAGGAGAGAGGAGTTCTGAGGGGTATTTGAAGTGCTGAGGTCAAGAAACCATTGTCTGAGGATACCGAGAAATGCAGGGGGAGAGGTGCAAGTGAATGAAACGGAGAAGCTGAAGGATGATCACAATTTAGGTAAGTGCCAACATGGGAGAAAGTAAGTTGCTGAAAGAAGGCTTCTTCACATAGCTACCAAAGATGTAGCCCAGCAATAGGATGCCGAGACTAGATAAATATAATCCTCTTTTGTTTATGAAAGACATCCAGTAATTCAAGCAATTAGTTGAAGGAAGTTGTATGGTCCAGGCTAGATCATCACAGTGCTCTCTGGCTTTAAAATCTGCAAACCTGAAGAGCTCCAGACCCTCCTTAAGAAGGGGCTGCCAGAGATGAGAGAAAGGAGGGAAGAAAACTGGATGAAAAGGTGAGAGAAGAAAGAAGTTTAGCAGGGAAAGCAGAGAAAAGGGAGACTTGAAATATCCTTTGAAAGAGTGAGTGCTTGTGGGGAAGGGGAAGGGACGCAAAGGGAGAAGGATGGGGAGGAATCTGTGTTTCAGTGTACTCCAGTGCATTGTGACATATGGGATCAGACTCAATGTAAAGGTCTCATTCTATACTAATGATGAAAAGTGACTTCATTAAAATAAATAGGGTTAAGCTAGCACGAAAGGAGTGCAACCAACGAGCTCCTCAGAGGGCAGAACAGGAACTAGGAAGCCTCAAGCACATCCATGCTTGACGTGTGCTCCAGGGACAGCATGAATTATTTCTGCCAGGCTGGTGCGGAGCAGCGCGTACCTTCTCCCGGCAGGATAGTGTGGAAAACGCTGCCAGGGAACACCGCTCCCGCCCGAGCGGTACGGCTGCATTGGGCAGGGTCTGCCAAGACCCAGGCCGAGCCATTTCATCCAGTTCGCTGAACAGTTCCGTGATTTCTCAGGGCTGCTGAGGCGCGTTTCCAGGCGTTCCCCCGCCGCTGTTGAAGGCGGCCTGCAAGTCGGCAGCCGGGCAGCAGAGGGCAGCTCCGGACCAGCGGAATGCAAATAGCCCCCAAGGCGGCTTAGTCAACCAGCGGCTGCCACAGTATTTAACCCTCAAAAGTATCTGTTTTCTTTTGCCTCGATTCGTTTGCTGGGGTTGTTTGTGGGGGTTTTTTGTCCCGGGAGGGAGCACTGCATTCAGAGGTTGTTCCTCCCACTGATAGGAACACAGTTACCGATAGTTTATCCGCTTGTCAATCAAAATCCTAGAAGTCGTGCAAGAAACGTTAAAGAATCTTTAGAAGATAATTAGGGTAATAAATAAATAAAATTATAATGTATTTATAGATATAATAATATATACAAATATAATGTAGTTTATTATAATAAATAAATAAATGTAATTTCGCTTTCTCCTASAAAGGAACTTTATTTTCTAAAACTAAAACCAGAAGTTTTAGAAGAAAGATGGTTTTGTGTCTTACCTTACCAGATAAGGACCTGGCATAGCATCTACTACTGTATTGCTGGGCAACTTTTTATTTGCATAATTTTAGTAGTGGTAATATCCTATTGGTTTCTGGGTTAGTTTAGAAACAAAGAGAAACTAATTTTACTCAAGTATTCAGACTCCTGGTATGAGACACATTCATCTGGCTGATAGATTTCAAGGGTGAGTTTGTGCAAGGTACAGATTTTAAAGATACCAGTTGAGAAAGGAAAGAATTACAGAATATTATAAACTAAAAGATGAAGCGAACGAGGTAGTAGACCTGGCTGAAACTCAGAATTTCTATCCCATAGGAAATTACGGTATGTGCAAAATATTTCATCCAGAGGAGACCTTTCAGTTTTCCTTTAGAAAATAAATTCTGAAAATTTTTAATTTTAGAAGGTCAAAACGTTTTGGTGATGCAGGGCTTGGGGGATTTTTTTCAGAAACAGAAGAGCATCCTTTTCCACCTTTTCCCTGAAGTTTCCCTTAGCTCACAGTGGAGAGACTCTGTGTGCTGTGTTAGCACCTGGGCTTCCACTACTCCAGCCATAGCCAACACCTCCGTGCCCTGTAGCTCCCCAGGAACCTGCAGGGCAAAATCCCAACTTCCAACCTGGCGAGAAAAATCTGTCTCTATGTTGGGGACAGTCAGTACAAGTGCAAAAATTCCCACAAAAGGATGTTTTAGGTTGGTGTATTTTGATGGAAATTTCCCAACAAGCTCTCCTTACTCGATCCCAAAGGCTGCCCGGTCAGGAACATTACCTGTAGTGCATGTAAGACCACAGTCTAATGAAACATCTCCCGAGGAGAAGGGATGTGACCTTCCACTTGCACCACAGTAAGCTGTGAAGATTAACTTTGTTAAAGAGTGTTTGGGAACAACTGCCAAACACCTGACCAACCCACAGAGAGCTCCTCTTTATTGCTTATATCTTCTTGAGTTTGTTGCCTACGTGATTTCTACATATGCCAGTAGAAACTAGCGGTATTAATGAAAATATCAAGCATTTTATTATCATATTTCAAATAGCATGGATTGACACTGAGCGGGTCTTGTAACTTCTGGTATAAATTTACAGGGAGTTCAGTGGCAAAACATAGTCGCTTGATGTGATCAGTGCAGCAGGTGTCAGTGCTGACACTAGATAGATATGATCCTTTGTGCCACTTGATTTGTGTCACGTTACAAGGGCAGGAATTAAAAGCTGACAGTCTCAGCAGCCCTGCTGGGGGGCACAGCCCTTTAGCAACCCCCAGGAGAAGGAGGAGACCTTCCACCCCAGGGCTGTACAAGCCCCGGCAGGCAAACGGCAGACAAAAGCTTCGTGGGGCACTTGCAGGCTTCCTGGTGAACAGGAGAAGGGTGGGAAGTGAGGATGAGTGTCGCTGTGGTTTCTGGAAACCTCCCCAGAATTAAAAAACAGAGGGTAATGAAAGGGGCAGAAGGATGGCATGGCATGGCGTTCTTCCACCTCTGTGTTCCCAGAGCTAACTTCTGGCTTCAGGGGAAACTGGGGCTCCGCTGGGCTGATAACCAGCAGCAAAGGAAAATGGCAGGCATCACGCTCTCTTCTCAAGTCCCCCAGCCTGTCCAGGGAGTAGGTGGACCGGCATCATCTCTAACACAGTGCAGCAAGTAGCCATGGAGCCTGCCCAGCTCTTTCTTCTCTACTTGGAGGTACAGTTCAAGTCAGAGCCCAGTTCTGAAACATGGCGTTTCATCTTTGTGTGGGGCACATGTTGTCTGCTCAAGTCTAACGCCGTAGTCAAAGCGCAACGCCAGCTGACGGACCCAGCCAGGCAGCAAGTAACTGAACAATGCTGTCAGGCTGGAAAGCATTAATGGTATCAAAAGGGCCTTTGTCCTATAGATGGTCCCAAGCCAATTGCTGTATCAGGCAATCATTTTTCAGACCCTGTGCCAATTATCAATGAAGCTGGAAAGCTGTATTTTCCCCAATTTCTGCGTGACAGGGCTAGGCTGCATGAAAAGCTAAAGCATGAGGGCTGAGGGGTTGCTTGGTTGCAAACGTGGAGAATGGGGCCATGTTTTACAGGCTCTGTGGTATGAGAGAAGGTGGAGGAGGAGTACGAGCATCCGCTGAGCCAGGACAGAGGGTTTCTTGGGTCCAGCAGGGAGCAGTGAACAGCAGCCCCGCAGATTGAAGGTGAAGAGCCAGCCTGCTATTTGTTAATGATGTGTCTGGAAATTTAGGTGCAGCCTTGTTTCAAATCAACAAGCAGACAGGAATGAATGAAGGGTACAAAGCTTAGGTCAAAGGAACAACAAAATCCAAAGTGACAGGTGGTGGCAAAGCGGAGCATTGTGTACTCAGGACTTCAGCTAATAACGTGTAGCGCTGTCGCACACTATGCAGAGGAAGGATAATTTTTGTATCGGCCAGATTTAGTGTTAACTAGAGAGAATTTGCTGTATAGTGGAGGATAACATAGAATGATGAGATTGGAAGGACCATAGGCCTTCAAATTTTACCTGTAAGTACAAGATTTTAGTATTAATTGGGTGCATAGAGAAGTATAACCTTTTTGCTGATCAATTTTTTTCTCTTCTCCCTCCTATTCCTAAAACTGTGTTTCTGTCCCAACAAGGTTGATTTTATAATAGCATTACTAGGGAGAAGATGTACTTGTTAATTTAAAAATGAAACTGTTTTACAAAACAGGAGGCTAAGAAAGAGGAAAAAGAATCTGTGCTAGTCTAAACATTGAGATCCAGTATTACACAGATCCTGGTTTTCAGTGGAAAGGAATAAAAAACCCCTATCTGTTACCATGTCTTGACTTTCAAACAGCATACAGCCCTGGCAGTCTTCAGAAACCACACAGGAGTGGAAAGGGCAAAGGGATACCCTGGATCAGTATGATCTGATTTAAAAGCTAGCTTGAGCTTTCAGGTGTACCGATGCATTCAGTGGGGTAGTAGTCCTCAGGCCAAGGTCCAGAGAGCAGCAGGAATTGGCCCCTCAGCTCACCAGTCATGCACAGAATAAGAAATTTGGAGAGCCACCCACTGGGAAAGATGAGGAAGGTTCTGCAAAAGGATGCCTCTCATAGTAGTGATGAGAGTGAGAATATCGCAGAACCACTGTTCCACGCCATTCCTCTAGGTATTTGTTATTCATCACTTTGAGCTCTAGGTTTATTACTTAGCTGTAGAAAGGTAAAGGGTAAAAGAAAGGAAATGGCTTTTGTTGTGTTTTCCTTATAGGAAAATCATCTCAGGCTTCTCTTTTGCTAAAGAAGCAGCGGTGTAGCTTTTTTCTGTACCAAATCTTACTTAGGAGTTTGCTTGTGAAATGATGTTATCTTTGTAGGGAGTCCATGATGCTGCTTCCAAGAAACATGAAGAAGAGTGGAAAAAGACTTAACCTTTAAAAAAGCAGGAATTTGTTTGAAAATTAAGTTAAAGCTGTCCACTGCACTTTACTGTGCAGTGAAAAATGCACTCTGGGGGAAAAAAAGAAATAAGCAGGACACGGGGGCAGACTGAGAAAATGCTGTCTAGAAAACCTATAATACAGAAGTAAATAGGGAGTGACAGCAGCTAACAGAGAGAACAAGGGTTTACAGTGAGACACACACAAAAAAAGGCAAATATTCAGATATATGCCTGTCTTTTGTGCCTGCAGGCCAAGGGAAACAGTAGTGCCTCTCAAATGTGGCATTTGGAGGATGGTACAGCATTGAAGATGATCATTTTTAAAAGCTGTATCTTTCATGAAGACCATGGGAAGAAGATAGCTATCATAATGAAAGGGTTAAAATCTGGGAAATGCAACAGAAGTATTCAGGATCAGAYCCATACAACACCAAGCTTCAGTTTGGATTTGTAGATACTGGTTCTATCAGGGAATGTACACCCTGTGGGGAGCAGGGTGTAGGACCGAAACGACCCTGCGATGAGGCAGCTGTGGTGCTGGAGGCAGTCTGAGCACAGTGTGTGGAGCTGCTTCTCCAGATAACGAGCAGTTCCACATGAACCATCAGAGCTAAACAGTTTCCGCTAGCAAAGTTTGCTTGTTTAACGAGAGCTTCACTTTCTCAATGTTATGTTTTCGTTTATACTATGGAAAATCAAAAGTCATGGAGAAAGCCGAAGACTAGCACTGACACCAAAAAAAAAGGAAAAAAAAAAAAAACTCACAGCTCTCAGCAGAGCTTCTAGGTAGCAATTTACAACCTGCAACCTGCTTTCTGCAAGGGTTGGTCCATGGGAAAGGAAAATGCACTCTGCATCTTTAAATTTGGTGCTGTCAGATCTGTCACCTTCATCTGGTGATTGAAAGGCTGCAGTGTCACAGCATCATTTCAGACAGCTGGTGTCTGATTGAGAAGGATTCCTCTATTAACTGTGAGCCTTCACAATTCCTCTCAGGCAGCGAGAAAAAAGGCTTTAACAAGCTGCCTGTAGTTCACAGGTTTCACAGTAGAAAGATGAAGATCATTTAACATGTGTTGTTTGGGGGAAAAGACAGTCGAGAGAGGATATGCTAACAGTGTCCCATATAAACAGAAGGAAACTGTTCATTAAACATGGGAAAGATGCTATGATGGGAAGATCTCTCTAGGTAGCTTCTTCAGACCCAAATGAGAGCTGGAGTCACATCACTAGCAGAGGCTTTCTGAGTCCTAGGTAGCTGTAGTCCTAGTGCAAACGAGTGCTGCTTTTACTGGGGTAACTAAAGGCTTTAATACAGCATATCCCCTCCCCTCGCCATGGTACCATGTCGCCAGAGATTGTTTTCTTCCCTGCCATAGGGATTGTGCCTTCCTGGGGGTATATTCCACATCACCGCTGATGCACTTTAATTAAGGCAGTTGGCATCACTGAGTCAGATGGTTAAACAGGATCTCGTTTAACCAGCAGCTGGGATGTGCAGAGTAGGGAAACATGCATCAAGCTTTGTGTGTGGTTTTAAATGTTCTTCACTAGTAATATACCATTATATTGCCTGATTGTTTTTCTAGCTCTTCACCTTTGGTTGGAGAGAAGACGTCCGCCCCGGGGAGCCACTTCACACCAGGAAGTTCTGCTTCGACGCCATTTCGCACAGTAGCCCCGTCACACTGTATGACTGTCACGGGATGAAGGGAAACCAGCACTGGAGCTATAGGAAGGTTGGAGTCACTCTGGGGCGTCTCAGAGGTTCAGACTGTCTTGAGCCTATATTCAGTTTAGCACAGGCTTGTGTTTTCCCATCAGAGAAGTTGTTTTAAAATCCACCCACTCTTATTCCAATTTAATTTTGTGGTAATCTCTCTAGAGTATGTTCCTTTTGAGCGTTCAGCTATTTAGGTCAAATTTAAATGAAATGGATCTGATCCAGCTCAGAGGGTGTCTGTGTTGGATCTGTTCCCTGAAAGGTGTTTTACCATTCTGGCGCTTCAAGATGTTTGTGTCATTTTAACAGAGGCACTCTTGGAAATATTTTCATCCAATGTGACAGCAGCAAGAAATGCTGCTCATGAGTTAAATATTATTATTTTACTACATTTTAAAGATTACAAGTGGCAGAAAAATCTCCCTCAAAAAAAACCCCAACCCAACATTAAAAGCACTGCTGTAAGCCCAAAGAAGGCAGGAGTTTATAAATTAAAGATAAGCAGCTTAGACACTACTTTGATCTGCTAAGTTTCAGCCCATTTTTATAAATCACTGGAAACAGGAGGTCAAGCTAGAAATTGTCAGAGCCTCATTTAGGGCAAAAAGTGCTGGCAATGCTACCAAGTTGTTGTTGCTAGCTTTTTTAAATGGTTAATCAGCAAGTTGCCTTGATTAAAGATTTCACTAATAAACTCTGTATTCCATGCAGGATAAGGACATACATGTCTCTGAAGCGCTGAGGATTCTTCTCACACATCCTTCACTTTTCTGTGACCACTGTGCCTTGCCCACCACCTTGCTTAAGCTGAGGCCAAAGTGCCAGGAATTGGACTTTGCCAGATAAACCTCAACAGTGCTTTCTAGTTTGAAATGATATATAGTAGAAAACTAATTCAGAACCATTAAAAATAGTTTTGCCCTGACCCTTTTTCTGAGTGCCTACTTATTAGCCTGTGCCTTTTTACCCTATTTATGTTGCAATTGGAGATCCACCACAAGATTTTCCAGAAGCGTAATCCCTTTGGAACTGAGGTATTACCTGTAATAAAGTTAGAAGGTATGGGCCAGATATTTAGAGGACATAAATTGTCATGGCTGTATTGCTGCATATCTGGCTTTATAATGCCATAATAATACCTTCTTGCTTCAAAACCCTTCCAATTTATCTTTTTGCCTACCTAAGCTGCAAGAAAGAAGCTTTCATACCTTTATTGGTGCCTAATGTAGCTGGTTCATAAGACAAAATGCAGGTCTGGAGCTGCCCTCTATAAGGCTCATCACCTTTGATGTGGACAGAATACAGCAGATAACCAAAAAAAATGACAGTTGAAAAAATACACACTGTGATTTCTATTAAATCCTCTTCACAGCTTCATTTTTCATTTCCAGAAGGCTGACAGGGCTCATATAAAAATTCGCAATGCAAGGCAGGCATTTCCATCTCAGCAAGAAACACCACAAAATTTTGTTATGATGGAAGTGCTGACACAGTCTTAACTGTAATACCAACCTGACAGCAAGCTGATCAGTTTGCATAAACCTTCAAATTAAGAAACTGCATTGGAATAATAGAATTATGTATACACGGTTTTCTTTAGGCTTAGTTTTAGTTTGGCTACACAGTAAGTAGTTTTTTTATTGTTTCACATAGTCTATTTCCTCAGATGCAGGGCAGATTTACATTAGAGATTTTTGGTGGTACAGCTATACCTCCAAAATCTTAATGATATAATCCTTATCTAGTTTTGAAAGCATCTTGGCAGTAGGATTTGTATATTATTTATAGTGTTTCCCCTCAAAAAAAAACCTGTACAAGAAAAGGATGTTATATCGGTTTAACTGCATCTGTACTAGAGCCCTTTAGCTAGAGGATGGTATGCTACTAAAATTGCACCCTAAATAAATAAGAGTGTTAGTCTGGTTAAGCAAGAAGTGCCTCCTTTTAAAAACCAGAGAGCAGGTCAGCAACTCTGTTCTGTTCTCTGCACCACTTACGGACACTGTAGCTTCCTAATGGTCACGTATCCATCCTGCCAATAATTCTTATCATGTTTTAGGAAAAATGACCTTGTTTGTCAGTATCTTATAAGATGCTTAATATGAAGCGTTTCTTACCATGCTGTCATCCTGTTCCTATAAAACTAGAAGATAAGAGGGTTTTATTCTTTCAAGGATGAGTCTCTTCTCATGATCATTTGTGTCCTCGAGCCACTGGTAAGAAGAAGTTAGGGCTGTGAAGTGATTACAAAGTGCTGCAAATACAGTTTGAAGCCAGGCACTGTTTTAACATTCCATATTCTTATAGCATAGAAACCCTAACAACCTGTATTTGGATACTGGCAAATAAAAACAGCTTAAATATTTTAGTGGGAAGTAGAATACATTAATATTTTACTTTGGGTAAGGAATGCTCTTCTGAAAAAAATTTCCAGCTTATCCCCATTACCTGCACTTTGTTTCTCATTGCAGTGCAGTCTCAGAGTGTGCAAACTGGATTCTTTTCAGATTAATTAAACCAAAACTACCACTAATAAACACGTGTCAAAAAACTATTCTTATTCCCATACTGCTAATCACATATACAGCTACATGTTAAACTACATCTGAGCAACTATTTGAAAGTCTAGTAAGTCTGTGATATTAAGTAATCAGTTTTTTTAGGACCAATTCAAAATATTGGTCTATAATAAAACAGCCAAGTTTACCTTTAAGAAATCCCTGTAAGCAGCGATGAAGTAGAATGAATCCAAGTAATACCGTAAACATTACTGTGGGTTGGAAATAGAAGAAAGTGAGTTTAATACCRGGGAAAAAAATATTGACACCATAATGGGGGTCCCATCAATGACAGGAGCAATGTGAGAAATTAGATAGATAAATGTAAATAACCTGAAATTATTAGAGATTTGGGAGAATAGTGGCTTCCGAAGCTAAAGCCATTTCCTTGACTCTATTTGAGATTCCTAAGCATGCCAGAGCCAAAGATCAACAGTGCCTACAAATTTCCATGCCTCCCCGTGAAGGAATACGCCTCTGGTTTTCAATGTAGCATCATTCTGGGTTGACAGGTAATACGTTGGTTCTGATAAAGTATGATTAAATTTATGTGCTCTAGTCCCATTAGTGCTATTTGTAGAGCACAAGTATCCAAGATGGGTCTGATTTAGTAGGTCTTTAAAAAGAAACAATTCCGCAAAATCAATTTCATTATACTATAATTCTACCCTGAGCCTAGTGATTATGATAGATGCTAGACTGACGACGTCAAAAACCATGCCCAGAACAGCGTGGTTTGCTCATACTCTCCTGACAGCTTCAGGGACAAACTGTAAGAGTAAGTTCACTCTTCACACAGTAGGTACATAGATTATTTCCTCAGACAACTGAAGACATGTCATTGTGATAGTGGCTTTTATCATATGGACATCTGTCCTGCTGAAACTGCACTGGGGCTACCAACTAATTTCAGGTAAACTACTGCAGCCACCAGCTGATAATGACTTCCAGTTGCTATTGACCTTGGCCATAGTTATAGCAGTGACCTAGAAGAAATGAAAGGCTCTGTGTCTCATTACCAACCCCCTAAACTGTCGAGGCCCATTATCTTATGGAGAAGTTTCTCCTTCTGCAAATAATCTTCAGACTTGCCTTCATGCAGAAGAAAAAAAAAAATCGCTTTGCTGTTTTCAGATGTTAGAAAAGTCTCCACAAGAGCTCTTGTGGCTTTTTAATATTGCTGTAAAGAGGAATTTATATATTTCTCTTGGCAAGTTCTTCTCAGGGATGCATGCAACTGTTACCCCTTAAAGTCCTGAGCCTTTTTCCATTGAAATCCGTAAGAGCAGCAGGCTTTGACCTTAGGTCAGTGTAAGCTTGAGATGATAAGTTAATAGGCCTTTATATATGGCTAAGTCAGCCAGAAGTTTTTCCAGAGTGGTAACTGTGTCCCTGTTCTTAAAAGACACTCCTCTTTCCTAATAACCAGACTTTCTAAAAGAAAGCACCAACAATGCTTCACTCAAAAATTGCATCCCCTGGATATTTCTGTGAGAAGAAAGACCACCAGCTCTCTTCAGAAAGGCTGGAGTGTTTTTCATAGCATGCTTTTTGTACTGAAGCAGTTTCCTTTCTTCTTGTACCAGCTATCCTATTAAAGCTTCTAGTATTCCAGCTTTGGCTTCCTAATAGCTTGGCTGATCCTCATGCCCAGCTATGACACAAGGAAAACCAGATGCCGCCTTCCTCCGAGGCCCCACAGCAGGTGGGGTGGCTGTGGCACACCCTCTGTGTCCTGGTTTCAGGCAGTGCCACTCCATCAATCCCTCACAGAAGGACAGGAGGAGCTGGCAAGGTGCAAACGGGTGCTCGCACCACCCCGTAGGGTGCTTGGGAGTTCTTGCAGGCCCACCTCCTAGTAAGGGCATGACAACCCTTTGTACACGGTACAGTTAGCCCCTTCTTGCAAGATGAAGTATCCTACCTGCACACCTCGTAGAGCAAATCGGAGCAGAACAGAAAGGCCTCTACCCATTTGGTTTAGTCCTGTCGGCTTTGACAGCATCCCTCTGAATTACAATCTTCTGTGTGCATGTGTTTACCCACTGTTTTGGGGGAAGGGCAGATGCTGGAGGTGAAAACCAGTGTTTGTGAAAGGCAGATGTAACACCATCACCCTCAGCCAGAGCACGAGATGCTTTTGACTTTGCTCTGTGTTGCATATGTTAATATAAAAAAAAGGCATTGTACTTTACCAGTGTTTCACAACCCCCAAAATCAATCAATTTCATCTTTCCTAAATTTAAAAAAAAACAAAAACAAAAACAAAAACAACTTTCCTTTTCAAAAGTGTTTTTAAATAGCTATTATTTCTTACTGGTTTATTGTGTTAAATTTATTTTTGTCTTCATACTTCTTTTTTCAATGTGGGGTATTTTTAGTTAAAGAGAAGTTTCTGTATGATTGTTGCTGAGCACCCAGAGCACTTCTGTGAGTTTTTAATCAATTGCAATTTGACAAGTAGCTTTTTTTTTTTCTCTTACAAACTGGGTAAGCAGGCACATCCTGGATTACTATTACAATACTGGCAGGGCATGTTTGGCACGGAGGGGAAAAGCCTGGATGCATTTTACAGAGAGTAATCTGAAATTTATTTCGACAGATACAGTAAATGCATAGTCCCTGGAAACTTTCAAACCGTCTAATCACTCCCACACCTGTCTCTCTCTAACACTTGCCTGCGTAAACTAAGTACGTTGAAACTACCCAACCCGCAAATACCAGTTGCTCGTCTGGGTAGTTTCTGCTTTACCAAAAATTCACAGGTTATTTACAATTCGCTCCAGTTTTGTGAAGTAAAAATTAATGAAACTAATCATCATAAATATCCTTTCCAAAGCAACTTAATCCATGCTTATCCTCCCAAAATCTCCATAGGGAGCTAAAACAGCGTTAGGATTTCCTTCTTATTAGGAGAGAGAGCGTATTTCAGTGGCTGGTCTTATCGAGGCCATAGGCAAAGTCGGCATTTCATGGGGTGAGAACAGAGATCATCAGTCCTGGGTCTGTCTGTCCATCACACCACTTCAGTTAATAATTCCTTTTTAACATGTTTCTCAAGTTTAAGAGTATCCATTTTCCAGACAGATTGTTACAGATCCTCCTGCCCAGAAGCACGGTAGAAACTGTCAAAAACAAATCCAAACAAAAAACCCCACACTTTTCAGGTTCAAATATTTAAATAGGATCCAGGGAAGAACATGATACGCAAAGATTATTAAAATACATCTATTTTTTCATTATATTATGTGGTTGTTAGTTAAAGACCAGAAGATGTCTCCTCATTCTTTCTTGAATCCCCAATTCCGTGAAGGATAATAACCCAAGGGAAGAAACCACTCCATTCTCTACAGCTTCCTAATAATAGCTGTGGTTATTACACAAGGTTAGCACACAGAGACCACAAAATCATTTCAGATAGGGCTGTGTTAATCCATGCTCTGTAAAATGAGAACACTTCCGATGACTTGACATTTGCTACTTAATTCTATTTTTTTCTCATTCCTGTAGGACAAAACTTTGTTCCACCCGGTAAGCAGCAGCTGCATAGATTGCAACCCAGCCGAGAAGAAGATTTTCATGAACAGATGTGATCCTTTATCTGAAACTCAACAGTGGATTTTTGAACATATTAATATGACTGTTTTAGAAAAATTTAACAGCAAGGCCAGTTCCTAGAAAGAAAAAAATAATGAACACACCCAATTACGTACAGACTGCAGACTACATTTTCGCCAGCATCTGGGTCGAAGGAGTCAGGAATTAAATTTCCTAGATCCAGGAAATCTGTTCTGAGGATTAAGAAAATGCCACAGCAAGAGCCAGCAGGCTGTCCTTGTGGATGTACAGTATCTGAAGAACTTGGCCAAGAGCCTCACCGGATGCTGCTGAGAACTTCAGGCTGAAAATTCCCTTGCTGGTTGAGGGAAAATAATTGTTTAAAAACTGTTTAAAAGTACTCCAAGTTAATAAAGTAAAACAAAACTCTAGAGTTTCTCAGGTCAAATCCTGCTGTAGTGAGTAGCTCAGAATAGACGCTATAATTTGGGATGGGTATATGGTGTGCATGACAGCTACAGGAACCTGAAGAAATCCCAGGTTTTAGAACTAAACATGCTGGTAGAAGAATAATGATGTCCCAGCACTCCCTAGACAAGATATATGCTCTGTTGACATTCTCTTAATAAAAGGTTGGGTTAAGCAGGTTTAACCCGCAGAACTGCTGCAATTAGTTTTAAATACCTCCCTTTTATATTCCATTCATTACCGAAATAGGAATGGTAGAAATCTTAGGGTCTAGAATTACACTGTAGTGAAGCATGAAATAAACTGTAAGGTTTTTCCCTCACATTTACCCCCTTCAGGAAAAAAAGTAAAGCAATCAAATTTCTACACATGATATATTTAGCAATTATGATTCAAATCCCATTGTCACACAAGGTGAGATTTTTTTTTCAGTGACAAATATAACAGCAGCAGCTGCAGCATAATGGAAGGCTTGTGGACTAGCTGTCTTTTCTAAAGGTAGAATCCTTACCAAAGTATAAATTAAATTGAAAATAGGCTGGAAAAAATACATCAGGAGAGTAGGAAATGATTGCATACTGCATGCTGAACTAGGTTAGTCAAATTAACGTTGGTACGCTGCCATCACCTAAAAGCATGTTGACTCCCTCCAGTGCAGCTTGAAAGATCTTGCAGTGCTCTTGACTGATAGGAGTGGAGAGAAAAATTGACATGAATCTAGTTGGGTGGTTTCAGAGTTTTTGAAATCCGTGATGGAAATCACATGAACTTTCCAGAGTTAGCAAGTGAATGGTACTGTAGATCTCATGACGGAGAAAACAAGAAATGCAAACAAGTTAGATGTTGTTACAATATTTTGGTACTTTAGGCACAGGGACAATTCAGGGTAAGACAGACTTCTGTCACACTGATGATCATTATGGCCCGTGGTGTCCCTCAGGCCATCAAGCTGTTGGCATGAGAGGCCTCTAAAACTTGTTGGGGGGTCCTATGGTTCTTCTCAGAAGAAATCAGTTAATACTGATGTGTGGAACATAACTCATAGGTTTGGGATTTTTCAAGGTAAGAGCAAGTATAAATTTATATCAAGTACGTGGCCTGCTTTTACTTGAAAGATGAATTTACAGATGAAAGCACCATAAATGCAGATAGATCACATCCTGTAAGAGGTGGCTGTAACAGTGCTTTCAGGTTCCARAAATATCATATGTAATTAAGTTGCTTATTCTGATTGCTGGAGAGGTGGCTGACTAACCAAAATACTGATGTGCAATCTACCCTGTTTTGAGGGAGTAGGGTGACTGTGTTTTGTTTATTTCTCCTTAAGCTGTGTTTATGCACAAAGAGCATTGATTGCATCCAGAGGATGGTTCTGGTACCATTAACTTTGTGCTATTTTATGGCAGCACCTTGTAGTTGTAGATTAATACCCAAAATTGTAGGTCATAGGAACTTTTTAGGAGGGGAATGAGATCCTGTAGCATTCAGGATGCACGCACTTGGAAAATTGTGAAATGCATCCATGCGTTGAGCAATTGCTGCAAGTTAGTGAAGAGATCTTTCAAATAATCTGGAAGAAATGTGTCTATAGAGTTAGACTTCTCATTTTATGATTTTAAAATAAGTGAGCTTGTTTAGGTATTGTTTAAATTTAATTTGAAGACATGGTGCACCCAGGAACGGAAGCAGTAAGGCTACTGTATGAGGATACTTCAGATTTGTTTAGCTATCAGTACACAGAACCAGACTAGGCACTGCAGACTGTCAGCCTTCCCAGGTGCAGTGCTCGCAGCATCATTTGTTTGCAGCCTGAACATGAGGAAAGAGGGTTTGGAAAAAGAAGAAAATGGCTGCCTAAAATGTAAATGCAGCCCTCAAGCTGCCGATTGTAACTGGCCCCAAACTGTCAAAGTCCTGGAAGCGACACTGTATGCCCAAAATAGAGAGGCAAAGGAGAATTGCTAAACCAGCTAAGCAATTTATATTATGCACAGATTGGTAGGGTTATATCATTCAGTGTCTGACTGTATCTCAGTGATCTGATTTTGAGACGTCTAATGAGAACTAGGCTGCTATTGGGGCAAAGAACTTCTATGCCTTTTACATCCTTTGTTGAGTAATACTGCACAGCATCTTGCACTGCCAAAAGAAACCTTCCCCTTATTTGCAGCTGGACGCTAATTGTAAGCTCTAGCAGTCCTTGTCAGAAAACAATCCACATAACTAATATCCAGATATTCTGGGGGAAAAAAATATGATCTACGTAATGTTTTCAGGTTTTATAGGCAACATATAAGAAAAATATATTGGAGTTTGTTGTGAGTCAACAGTGAGCAACTGTTGATCAATCTGGAAATATAAACGTTAAATGAAGGTCCATATCTTGAGGGAAGTTYAATAAGAACTTGCCACAGTGCGGCATAGAAATGCGCACACGCACACACACATATGTGTGTGTATATATATACATATGTATATGTGACCAGTGGAAAGAGGTAGATGGAGGAGAGAGGTTTGTTTCCACTTCATGGGCTGATCTTTGAAATGTTTAGTATAACCAGAACTGCACAGAAAAAAATGATAGGACACATTAGACTAATGGTGAAGACAGTTATCTCACTGTTTTCAGCTTAAGCAAATTTCTCTTTTTTAAAAACTGAGACAGAAAAAGCTAGCATGCAGCTTCACCACAGACAACTGTAATCCTCCTACTATGGGTATAAGGTGGCCCTAGGGACAGAGTGCTTCAGAGCTGCACTCCTGTGACGTTTGGGATGACGGATTCGCAAAATGGTTATGAATTGCTAAGCACAGGACTCCTTCAACAGAAAGTTTTATTAATAATAAATGATCATCCCTACCTCTAAATTAAATTCTGTCTTGGGTGTTCTCCAAAGCTTTCCACTGATAACAGCACTTCATGACTAATTTAACATTCAGAATTTCTTTGTCTTCCTACAACCATATCTTTTCCACCCAACAAACATCTGAACAACTTGATAGGATGGACAGATATATCTTCCTCTCATATTTCACCAGGAGCATTTAGCTTTAATATGCATTTCTTCACAGACTGTGAAGTTTCTTCACAGAATTTTTTTTTAAGTACCAGATAGTTCTGAATATATTTTGAATCTAGGGSACAGGTAGCATTAACTGCTGTGGGCTCATCATTTCAGAGGAGCTATACTAATCTGCCCCAACTGATGACTTGCTTCCGTTTTTTTCAACTAATTATTTTATGGCTGAGAGGGCTTTAATCAACATGCCTGAAAAGAAGATCTTTGTATCTTAAGAGTTCATCAGCACATACCCTAAACTTTTTCCATTTAAGGTTATCTGACTCTTTTTGTGGCCATCAAACTACTACTACAGGAGAGAGCAACTGGAAAACTGGAATAAACACCAAGTGCAACTAAAACTCTAAAATCACATGTGGTTCCCTGCATATATTCCAGAATCTAAACTAAACAGAAGCCTTGGGGAAGAGGGCTTAAAGGGGAGAGGAGGAGCTGGGAAAAAAGGCATTTCATGTGTCGGAGAGCAGCCTTGTTGCAGAGGCATGACAAGACTTCACTATTCATTGGGCGCAGTCTTCTTTCAGAAAAATGAGATTGCTTTAGAACAAAGGTTTCTGCAACATTATGGGTATTTTAATGATATAATGCATACTTCCTGGGTGTTACCAGTTTAGGAAATAAATGGTGTGTAGCTGCTGAACTAGGTCTTCCTCATGATAAAGATAGACTAAGCTTGAAAGGAAGCTGACGGGCACTTAACAACCTTTGATTACTGGCAATTTATCAGGCGTCAATGTCTCCATGACCTCAGTGAAATCGGATGCCACAGAAGATCATAGACGAAACGTATATAAATAGGTTAGCCAAATTGATTTGATGGGTTGCACCTCTATAAGAGTGGATGTCACCTTTGTTTAAAAAAAAAAAAAAAAGTCATCATAATCAGAATTAATTTGCATTTTTACTGATAACTTCTGCAAG
The DNA here is from genome assembly GCA_035582835.1 of Phoebastria nigripes. NCBI lineage: Eukaryota > Metazoa > Chordata > Aves > Procellariiformes > Diomedeidae > Phoebastria > Phoebastria nigripes. The sequence goes on along the minus strand of JAYKAV010003038.1, from coordinate 352,739 downwards.
GGACTGAGTGAGTGGGACCCTTTTAACTTACCCAGACAGAATGGGGATGGAGCATTTTAGGGAGGCAGTATTGGGAGGCTTTCAATGTGGCTGCCACCAGAGATGTATCCATTTTCTGTTTAAAGAGCATCAATCTTTAATGCTGTTAGCCCAGCGTTTTTCAAGAGAACACAAGATGTACATTTAAAAAAGAATATGATAATGGATTTATTTTTGTTTTTTAATCCATCAAGGTTGTTAGGGAAACCATTTCAAAACCCTTGAAAACAAAAAAGCTGATCAGAAGTAGCTTTTTTATAGCTGGTATTAGTATTATAAAGTTCATTAATTCATTTGTTTAACCCTCTTCCAAATCTGTTCCATATATCCTCTKAGAAAGACCACAAGGGTCCAAGAGTGCTTTTACATAACATTTTGAGGATCTTGCCCTCTCTGAAAGAAAGTTTTGAGAGACCTTTAAAAAATTAGCAAGTATAAGCCAAAAGGTAACAAAAAACCCCAAGATAAAATACCTGGCTATTATGTCTAATGTACATGTTAGTACGCTAAACTTCTTGTTCTAAAATACTATCCATTGACTGGAAAATTTTAGATGAATAAGTAATATAGTTTAGTAAATCTTTAATATATAGTGCTTTCTATTTAAGATTTTCACTCTTAAAAAAAAAATCAAATTTTAGTGAATYTGTATAGTTAGTTGCTGACAGTTTTTTTTTTAACCACGTGTAATACATAAATCTGTCCTGAGGTCTCCTGTAATTTCATATTTCATAGGATCATAGAATCATAGAATAGTTTGGGTTGGAACAGACCTTTAAAGGCCATCTAGTCCAACCCCCCCCTGCAATGAGCAGGGACATCTTCAACTAGATCAGGTTGCTCAGAGCCCCGTCCAACCTGACCTTGAATGTTTCCAGGGATGGGGCATCTACCACCTCTCTGGGCAACCTGTTGCAGTGTTTCACCACCCTCATCGTAAAAAATTTCTTCCTTATATCTGGTCTAAATCTMCCCTCTTTTAGCTTAAAACCATTCCCCCTTGTCCTGTTGCAACAGGCCCTGCTAAAAAGTCTGTCCCCATCTTTCTTATAAGCCCCCTTTAAGTACTGAAAGGCTGCAATAAGGTCTCCCCAAAGCCTTCTCTTCCCCAGGCTGAACAACCCCAACTCTCTCAGCCTTTCTTCATAGGAGAGGCGTTCCATCCCCCTGATCATTTTCATGGCCCTCCTCTGGACCCGCTCCAACAGGTCCRTGTCTTTCTTGTGCTGAGGGCTCCAGAGCTGGAYGCAGTACTCCAGGTGGGGTCTCACCAGAGCAGAGGGGCAGAATCACCTCCCTCGACCTGCTGGCCACGCTTCTTTTGATGCAGCCCAGGATACAGTTGGCCTTCTGGGCTGCAAGCACACATTGCCGGCTCATGTCCAGCTTTTCATCCACCAGTACCCCCAAGTCCTTCCTGGGAGGGCTGCTCTCAATCCCTTCATCCCCCAGCCTGTATTGGTACCAGGGGTTGCCCCGACCCAGGTGCAGGACCTTGCACTTGGCCTTGTTGAACCTCATGAGGTTCCCATGGGCCCACTTCTCCAGCTTGTCCAGGTCCCTCTGGATGGCATCCCATCCCTCAGGCGTGTCAACCGCACCACTCAGCTTGGTGTCATCTGCAAACTTGCTGAGGGTGCACTCGATCCCACTGTCTATGTCACTGATGAAGATACTAAACAGTATTGGTCCCAGTACAGACCCCTGAGGGATGCCACCTGTCACCGACCTCCATCTGGACATTGAGCCATTGACCACTACCCTCTGGATGCGACCATCCAACCAATTCCTCACCCACCGGACAGTCCACCCATCAAATCCATACCTCTCCAGTTGAGAGAGAAGGATGTTGTGGGGGGCCATGTCGAAGGCCTTACAGAGGTCCAGATAGACAACATCTGTAGCTCTTCTCTTGTCCACTGCTGTAGTCACTCCATCATAGAAGGCCACTAGGTTGGTCAGGCAGAACTTGCCCTTGGTGAAGCCGTGCTGGCTGTCTCGAATCACCTCCCTGTCCTCCATGTGTTATATTTCCTTGTTATAATTCTGAATGCACTGGACTGAAGAAAATCTAAACAGAGGTGATTGTGGTTACCTAAAGGTGCATGTCCACAGCAGGACAAGGTTAATTCAAGCAGGTTAATTATACACAAAGAGAAGTTTGTTTCTTTTGTGTGGCCACTGTGGTAGATGCCCAGCTTCACAGAATATATGAATGAGAAGGAGCCTTGCAAAGCGGGCCAGCAGGAAAGCTCATACTCAGCAGAAGATGTAGAAAAAGTCACAATGATCCATTTTAGAGAAGCAGATGGATAGGGCGTTGAGATGGATATCACGGACAGTAGAAGGGATGTGAGGAGAGCTGCAATGAGGCAAGTCTGGTAAGTGGTACTATCTAAAAGACATTAAGACATAGGAAAGGAAAACTTGGTCCTCATTAACTTTAGCCCTCATTAACCTTGGCAGTATCCCTAACGCTTTGTCAAAGTATTAGTTGATTTAATTAAGTTAATCCTTCACCTCTCCCAGTAAATGACTCAAGCTGGAAGGAATCACAGCCCAAGCAAATTTCTGTTGATCAGCTTGGAGCATCTAATTGGCACAAAACACCACTAGGCACAGTTTAGTCAAAAACCCCAACTGGCACCAGAACTAAAACAATATTACCAGCCTGAAAGATCTGTAGGCCTCTGGCATCCCTCTGTGAAAAAAGGTTTCACTTGCCTAAGGGAGTGATTGATGGTAATGATCCTAGATTAAGAAGATCAGGAATCATGAGCTTGCTGGGAGGTGAAAGGCCAAATGGTGAGATTAGGAGTTGGCAGTTTAATTGAGAAAGGAAGGAGGAAATAGGTGGTAAAAGGGAAGAGGCAGGAATCGGGTTTATTTCTGGATATGAAGGAAGCATGACCTACAAAGGTCAGCCACTGATAATTTTGGATACCTCTTCATACCAGGGCTTGCGTGTTTATTTCCATCACAAATATTCAGGAATTGAGAGGCAATCAGTTCCACCCCCTCCTGCAAAGGACTTAAATTTAGAATAAAGAGAACTGCATAATCTGAAATTTATTGATCATGAAAAACATGAAGACAACTAGAGCAAAGCTTTGCTGGACACCAAGCCAGTGCTGAGTTTTCCACCAAAGGTATGTATGTGCGTTCCTGAGGATACTTTGTGGATAGTGTGTAGAAGCAGAACATTATGGTCACTGTTTTACCTCAGATTAATATTTCTCTGCATCTCAGGCTTTTTTGAAAGAGGAAAAGTGTTTAGCTAAATTTTCCAGGAAATGTCAGCCCAGATCAGTACAAAGCAGCTCTGCCTACTCCCTATGTGGATCAAGACAACGCCTGTTTCTCTTCAGACATCACATACCACTCTTAAAAAAAGAACAGTGTGGCTCTGCCTTCATGACTCCTTGCAGCGTTGACCTCTTTTTATCCATTTCAGTTATTTTCTTTATTCTTTTTCCTTTTTGGTGTTTCTTCCCTTCTGCTGGCTCCCCATCTGCAGGATTCTGCCAGAATGCTGGTCCTCTTTCTTCCCTCCTTTCTGGTGTGTGCCGAGAGGTGTTTCTGCTGTTGCAGATCCCTTCCTCAAGATAAGAGTGACTAAAGCTGCTTTGATCTTGACTTGGCAGAGCCACAAGTGCTTCTGCCTCTGGTACTTCGCTTGCTGCAGCTTGTGCTAGCAGAGGGGTGGGGAGGAGAAAGATACCTGAGGAGAAGGGAGAAGTTCTGTCCTTATGGGTCAGTCTCGCTACAGATTTTGTCCGTGGAAGAGTTACAGCTCATAGCACAGACAGACAAACACCTTTGAGGCAGAAAATTGCATTGGTGATCTACCTTCTCATCCATCTTCAAAATTCAGTGCTACCCAGAGAGGGGAATATGTAAGAACAGAAGCATCTTATTCAGGGGATATACTACTTTAGAAGTTTAGAAGCAGCTGAACTTAACCTTGGCAAGCAGGTTTTAACTTGTGATTATCCTTATTGAGCTAATATAGATACAAGAAACTGAGTTAGAATTATATTAAAATGTGGTTTTAACAGGGGTTATAACAACTTTAACTGAAAGCATGATTTCAAATCTGAAATGGATGTGTGATCTCTGATGAATGCATGATACAGTTAACTCTAGTCAAGCTGCAGAGAGTCAGAGGGGCTTTTTTTACAAAACCCCAAAAAGAGAGAGATTGTCCAACATGCAGCAGCTTTTGCTTTCAGCTGTACAGGGCTCCAGTTTATTCCCCAACATGTCAGCAAAGTTAATATCTACAAAAAGATGTCCCCATGATCCTCATTATCAAAGCTGCGTTTGCAGAGATGGCAGTAAAACATCACCTTTTCTTTCCTGTTAGCAGATAACCCTTTCATTTGTTTCCTATTTGTTTTTATACGCCTCCAGAGTCATTTATTTGTAACCAGAACACATGGATAGAAGTTGTACCCTGTCCCTTCACTAAACGAGTTCCTAGGAAATCAGAGTACCAGTGTGAAGGCTGTACAAATGCACTGTTAAAAGGATTGTCAGCCAAGGAAGAGGGATGTCATGTAGAAGAAAAATAAGCCCCCCTAAAGTTTGTTTTCCTTTATGCTTGTCATATCAGCCTCCAAATTGCAGCTACTGCTCTACATCGAAACATATCATGGTAATCTACACCTGGAAGGATAATGATGCTTCATCAGTGCTCTGCTGCCAGTTTTCCGTACAAGTCTGCACCATGGCTATATAAACCTGATCTTTGGGGTTGGGAGTATTTCTCCACAGTTGCTGTTCCTGCAAAGGGCACATTCCTTCCGACTTTGGCCTGACCTGCAGTTTTCCACCTCAAACTCTGTTGGCTGAAGTAGCTCAGTATTGACCAGCTCTTCAGATGATGTGGTCCATTGCACATTTCTCAACGCTTCAGAGCAGTCCAGCCCACATAAACACACACACGGTTTACCAAGCATTAGGTGGCAAAATAGAAATTTGTGGTCCCTTCTGAACCTCTGAGATGCTTCTATTTATCAGCTAGCCTTTCTGATGGTCAGAGTGTTTTCCAGGCATCTCTGTGAATAAACACCCTTTCCTGCAGGTATCCTGCAAAATATCCATTTCTCTCACTTTTCTGAGAGTCTGGAATTACAGCCTTCACTCACTGTTAAACAACATTCAGGACAAAACATTCCCTGGCAATTCAACTATTATGAACTATTTTTAAAGGGCCAAGAAGAGCTGGAGACAACTTTGTATGATCCCTATCCAATGTGCTAGTAGGCAAGGCAGCCAGTGATGAGCTGGGCTGATAGGCGGCTAGTAGAGCTCAATCAACAAGTAAGACAGAGTTGTCTAATTTTCTGGGAATCAAGGTGAAATCCTTTGGTTATTGTAATTTAGGAAATATAGCTCTCTGAAAAAATGCGGAAAATATTTTCAGGTGTGTGCATTTGAAGTATTATACAATAGACTACAATTACTAATATATACATTATAATAAATAAAAGGAAAACATACACTTCTGTGCTGACTAGTCTGAGATAGTTGGCTTAGATGTTATTAAACAACAGCTGTAGAAGCTTTGACCAACTTACTGATGCATTAAAATAATGTTTTCAAGACATGCTTAAAGGATTTACAGAGAGCACATGCCTGTAAATTACTAGACTGTAATTAAGAAGCTGAACTATGGAATAAAAATTGTACACCTGTCCTACTTTATATTTGGATGTATTACGTGACGGAATACAAAGTAAAAGATTGCTGAAGTACAGTTTAAAAAAAAATTACCATGATCTGAATGAATAAATACCTCTCAGAAGATACAGCATTAATGTTTCAATTTGTTTTACATCTACTGCTGCTAAAATAACCTGCTACATCAAGTGGGTGAAGGACCGGACAAGCCCAACCATCTGCAGCGCTGCCCAGGGCCGTACGGCTGCTCGCCGTTCCCACAGCCCCTGGCCACACCGGCTGTGTAATATCAACAGAAAGAGAAACCAAAGTCGTCTTCTCCAGCGAAGAGCACTGTTAGCTCTGGCGATATCAGAACTCGTATCTCGAATGACCACTTAAATAAGAGGCAAATACAGAAGTGAGTACAAAACAGTCATACACACATAATAGTCCTCAAGTGACAAGTAAGGAAGCATAGGAAAAGTCAGTGAGGACTTGATTCTAGTAAAAAGTCATGTAAGTAGAGATTTATTTGTCTTCCCTCCACACCAAAAAAAAAAATCCAAAACCCCCCTAGAAATTCCCAGCATCACTGGTTCTTCTTCTATCTACAACTGATAAGATATAAAATACATCATCTTCCTAAGCAGGATTAGCTTACTGAAAGTGGCTACCCACACCGCAGACATTTAGGAGTCACATAGGGGAACAGCAGGAGTCAATCAATCATCTTCAAAGACTAGGGAAGGAAGAGTTGCTTATTACCTATTATTTTATTTATCTTCAAAGGAATGATTTTTCTTTTTTTATTTGCATCTCTTTAAGCCCTATAACTGAATTTTATGCATACCCGTACACTTCAGTTCTTCAGTGCTGTACCTATACCGTAAAACTTTCTAACCTAAATTAGTCAGTTAAATTCATCCCTGACATCCACTGCATATGACAGAGTTGTGGTAGGATTTAACTGGACGCAATCTAATTTTTATTTATTCAGGCAGCTTTCTGACGGAACAGGTAAAGTGAACATTGCTTCTGAAGACCTTTGAATGTCAAAAGTAGCAAAAATAAGAAAACTATAAGCATGCACTGAAAATATGTGACTGTTCCTTGTCTAGAGAGCTTAAAAGGGTGCTGTAGTCAAATGCAAGCTGAAGGCATCCCCAACTGCAAAAAAAGAAAAACTGTTATTTTCCACCTAAACTAAAATAGTTTGGGACTAATTCCTTACAGGCAGTTCCACCAAGAAAACCTTGGTAAATATCATTCCAGAATGATGATAAACTGAAATGGTGATTACAACAACAAAACAAAAGACAAGTAAGGGGGATTTTATGAATAGCAAAAACTCTTATCAAATCCCTAATGAGGCTGGAGTCATTAATGTTACAGGCACTACCCTTGGCAAGGAAACAACTAGGAACAAAGAAAAATTATTATTAAAAGAACAATGAAGTGCTTTAGCTACATCAAAACCAATTAGGCATTAGTTTTAACGTAGCCTAAAGTTAAACACAGTAAAACAACAGAGGATTCTTCCATTTGCATCACTTAAAGTTCACAGCCTGGGGAAAGCACCGTGTACAAAGAAACCAAAGAGCCTTATGTGAATTGTGTACCAATTATCTCATTACCTTCGATAACATCAGGTGCAAACCTTCAAGGAAAAAGCTTTAAAGAGCTTTTGCAGGTAAGGACACATCAGGAAAGTAATAAGACCTGAAGTGGGGAGAAAAGAGAGGAGAAGGGACTGCTTTGCATTCTGAAATGAGTGGCTTGTCCCTGGTTGCAGGGACAAGGCATGGACAGGAGTTACACAACAGTTACTGGTGCACATTTATCAACTCAGAACACAGCATTTCAGCATGGGAAAAGGGACAAGGAGGCTTTCTGCTTTGACTCTTCTTTTACTTCAAGGCTGAGATGTTGCCATGTGTATTCCTGCCAGTCTGGAAGCACAGGAGCATCCAAGCCTGGCTCCTACTCCTCGCCTCCTTCCCTCCTCTGCGATGCCCATGGATGGGGAAAGGTGAGGGTAGTTTGTGATCCTCCCGGCTGGGCAGCTCCTTGCGCAGGAGGGAGACTGCTCCGACAGAGGAGGCCAACGGCAGGTACAACATCTCAGCCTTCAGATACAGCTCCATGTTAGCAGCAGCTGTTCAGAAGCGCTTGCAGAGCGCAGCTGCCGACGGCCTGAATTTCCATCACAAAAAGCCTGCGACACCACCAGCTCATGCAGTAGCTCCATGCAGTAGCTGCCTGTTAGCTCAGTGGTAGCAGTGACATCCCTGCTTCTCTGACTGGTAATTCCCTGCGCCAGTCAGAGACGTGTCACCTGTCTGCACAACTGGTAAGGCTATGAGCTCTGGTCACCCCAGCCGGGTGGGAAGGAGACACTTCTGTGCACTCCTGGTCAGCAGCAGGGTCCGTTCCTCGGTTTTGAAGGGGGATTGTAGTGACCTCTTCAGCTGGAGGCCTTGGGGAGAGGAAGCAGAAGAGGGTGTCTGGTGGGGTGTTTGTGTTTGGATTATTCTAGTTAGACTCTTTTTTGGCTTTTGAGATAAGGGGAAAAAAAATTGGGATTTTTTTTTCCTCTGCCTAAGTGATTCTTAAGTGTCCTTCACTACTGTTAAGCATGTCTCCTGATTTAGAACTAATAAGCTTCTACTTTAAGGAAATGCCAGGGTAAACTTTCATTCTGGCAGGGGGAAGCAAAACTGACAGGTAGAAGGAAAGTAGCTCCCAAGAGGCAGGCAGACAGACAAGCGGTAAGAGCTGAGAAAGCACAGCCAGGAGACTAACCCCAGCGGTGGTACCTGCAAGCTAGTAACTCACAGCCCTTTGCCAAAGAGGTTGGCTTGGTAGCTACTGCCTGAACTAGACTAGAAGATGGACACTGTATCCGGATTATTTGGTTATCCTCATCTCCTCGGTGCTTCCCAGAACCCAAACTGAGAGCAGGAAGCCAGTCACCAGCGGGCATCCCCCCAAAGAGCCTCCTTAGGCCACCCCACGCGCTTCAGGTGGACCCAGGTGGGTCCATGCTGGCACCAGCACAGGGGTCTTTAGTCAGGGGGGAACTGCTGTTGCCTGCACAATCCCGTATCTCCCAGCTCCTCACCAATCCCACATAGCAACAGACCATACCAAAGGGTATATAAAGCCTTTGCAAATTCACTCTCAAGTTTTCCTGAGCTGTTTTCCTTCAGGGGCTCCTGTTTGTACCTCCTGATTAGTGACCAGCTGTGGCTCCACCATTTTCATGCCAAGAAACTGCATTTGCAGCCTTCTGAGAAGATATGATCCTGACTCTCCAAGCACGGGGGGACACAACTGAAAGGAGACCACACCAACCCAAAATCAGGTCAGTGACTAAACTATTTGATGTTGGCAAGTCATGTGTCAGTACCTTAAGGGAGCTTATGAAGTCATTTGCAGTTGTTGCATAGACCTGAGAGCAAGAACTGTCTAATTAACTGTTTCTGAAGTAGCAGCTGGGATGGGGAGGAAAAGGTGGGGAGATAGGGGTGGGTGGGAAGACAAAATTGCAATGGGATTCACTGAGAATGCAGATGGTTTTTGCTACTAAAAGCTTATGAATGTGGTACCAACAAGGGACACTAGCCAACTGGTCTTGAATAACCGTGGACATAGGACTGTAAAAATTCATGGCAAGCTGCATTTGCTGGTTTCAGTTTATTTCTTTTAAACAGCATGCTACAAAACTAAGATTTGTTGCCCAGACCTTTTAGGAGCTCTAACCTGCTTTTCAAGGCTCTAGCTCAAGAAATTACAGCCTGCCATATCTGCACGCTGGCAACTTGGCAAGGATGATGGTGCGAAGTGTGCCTTGTTGAGCAAAGGCAAAATGGCATTGCTTCCCATCCCACCTGGCTGTCAGCATGCCCAGTGCTATTTGTGTCACTGCTGTGCTCGTTGCCATTTCTGCTAAGATAAGAAGACACTTTTTTTGCAGTATAGGCAATACCAGCAGTCTCTTAGGCTGATAGGCAACATGGCATGGCCTAGGCGAGCTACAGGATGGAAAAAAGGTAGCTTTGTGTGTATTACCTGGCAGCATATCTAGCGAAATGTGATGCTGTGTGGCAGGTTAGCGAACATTTCTCACATAACTTTTTGTGTGTGTGTGTAATTAGAAGAGAGTTTAGTACTTTGTTAAAAGCTTTGAGTACAATGTCCTGCCTCTTCCCTCTTTCTGACATAGCTTTTGCATTAAGAAATGCAAAGTACTAGAAGAGCACGCGTTGGTTTAGGAGCTACCGCATTCCAACTTCCAGTAAATGAAGAGCAAAAACCAGAAATTTCATGTCCTTTGTGCTGGCTACTTTTGGTATAGGGGATGTTGCTGAACTTTTGTTCCATGCAAAAAATCTTTCTCTTGCATCAGTCTTTCATCTGACTCATTACTGAGATAACCTTCAGCTAGTTTACTCTTAAATGGCTGAAGCTGTGGCGATTCTCAGGACTTGTCAATCCATATGTGAAGAAATTAAGGACAGTCTAGCCATGAAAAAGGTCTATAATATTTTCAGTTCCCCTGAGAGCTTCCATCAAAGTAAACCTAGAGTAAAATATTTCCCTTTTAAAGCACATGTTTGAAGCAAGGTGAACTAAACATTTTTCTATTATTTGCCTGCCACAATATTCTTTACTTGGTGTCTGAGCACAGAGGTTGGCATATGCAAATATTGCAGCTCATTTTTTAAAAAAGCATAAGTGTTATAGCAGTAATAAAGAAAACAGTTTGCATTTCAGATGAAGAGACAACAATATATCACAAAATATTTACGCCACCCAGAAGAGCAGCAATTTACAGACAATTTAACAGCAGTTTAAGACTTTTTTTTTTGTCAGTATGTGTATACATTTAAAGCTTACAGCTTTGTTTTTAACTAAGGTTTTCATTTGTGTGTTAAGTAATTTTCTTTAAGTAAAAGGATTAGATTTTGACCAGCTCCTATCTTTGAATTTATATTCTTCCAAAAACAGTAGTGATTTAGATCTGAGTTTTTACAGCATGTGGCATGTAAGTCGTGTTTAGCTTCTCGTGGAGTTTTTTAGATTTTTTTTTTTTTTAAGTAGATCATAGTCTTTATTCACTTTTCTGGAGACAGTTAACATCATAAGCTCATGAGCGTTCTGCTTTTAAGCAAGGTAGAAAACCTAACCTCTTTGCCTTTGTTAGTTTAGTGGTCTTAGACCATTTACCAAACAGGAACATCTTCACTGAGAATGGATCTTAGTCCTTCTCTTTCTCTCTGGCTCTCAAGAAAAAAATTAAAAAAAAAAAAAAAAAATCATGATCTCATTGATCAGCTGGAGGAAAAAACCTCCCCACACCATCTATTTTTCCAAAGATCGTGTAGAGGTAATGACAAGTGAGGGGAGGAAGTAGCAGGGTGTAAGAAAGGATAGGAAGAGCCCGGTTAATGCATAGCCCTCGGGCAGACTCTTGCAGTCCCTTGGTCTCGCTGTGTCGCGTGAGCAGAGTGAACTGGCGCAAGGGAGTTTTGTACTGCTGTCGTTAGAGTGCATCTGGTCCCAAAACTGTATTGCAGGCCTCTCTTTAAGCTTTATTGATTGTAATGGCAACAGCTGTGTATGAGGACCAAATATGAGCTTACTTGCATGGAGCCGTTCCCATAAGCGAAGCCAAACCCCAGCGAAGGCGCTTGGGCTCTGCAGTGCCGGATGGTTTGTCAATCTGCAGCTGCTCACGTGGTGGGGGCAAGGAGTCCTCTAGTTCTTAATGAAATACAGTTTACAAGGAGAATAACTGTTGGGGCTTGGCTTCTTTCCAACAAGATGGAGCTGGTGGAGAATGAGAATAGGAAACTGTTGCATGGTTCGGTGTCACATATATAAAAAAAGTGACAGTAACCTTTGGTTTGTGTAAACAAAAAAAAAATGTTATTTTGTCTGAATGGCTGAGGCAAGGGGGACCTTGCTGCCTGCACAGGCAACTTTCCTAAAATGTAAAGTTTCCTAGATGGTTTTAAATTAAGGGTTTTTTTCTGCCTTTCATAAATGAAGAACATGATGTGCTTAACAGGGGAGGAAATGTTAACACCACCTGCTTTTGGAAGGGCCACAGGACACTGCACTGGCCCAGCAGAGAAGTGAAGGGGCAGCTGACAAACTCAAGTGCGGGTGCCAGGGCTCTCTGGAGGCGGCAGGCGCAGGAGGAGGTCCCCACCTCCCCGGTGGGGAGGCTGCTGTAACTCCCCTTGCAGGGTACACCGCCACCCAACATGCTGAAGCACATGCTCTCAGGCCACGGTGAACTTAATTAAGTATAGAAGAGCTCCCAAAATAACTTTTGAGTTACCAAATTCACAAAAAAGTAATTTGTTCCATAAACCACATAGCTAGCTATCTGCAGCAAAGGATGCCATGTCAGATAACCCAGGCAGCATACATATATCGTTGCGATACCTGAAGGCTTCACCTAATTGCCATCTTACTTGTGACAGCGATGCCTCAGAAGAAATTCCCCAACTCTTGAGACTGGAGCAGGGGCCATGGCTCCCACTGCCATAGCAACAGAAGTCCTCCCTGCTGACAAAGCCAGCCGAGTCCAGAAAAGGTCACCGGAGACCTTTAGAAAGCCTGGGAAGCTTTATCCTCAAAGAAAGAGGAAGAGGCACAACTCTGAAGCTGGAAAGACAAAACGGTTTGCCAGTGGCAAGCATCCAAAATTCACCAGTTCACCTCGTAAAGTATATTCTTAATGTGTTTGCATTGACTTTAGGGCTATTTGAGCTCTCAGCAGGTTTTTGGGGGAGTGGAGGGTGATAGGGCTTGGGGAGCGAGGATGGGAAGATTGAGTTTTTCTTTAGTTGTCATGGCTAGAAGTTATTCATAAAGCTGCAAGGACTGAGGCCCTGTGGAAAAAGCCCCAGAGCTGCAAGAGCTGGCATCAAAAAGGAGAAAAATACCTTTCCTTTGGCTTGTTTTCTGCACTCTCCCGCTCGAGCACTTGGCAGAGCAGATGTAAAACACAGCACGCTGCTTTTGGGGATGCTGGTTACAGTACCAGGTCTGGGGTTGTCAGAGACAGCTTAGTCCTACTGCTTATGACAGGCTGAATTTGTGGGAACTGTTGGGTCCGTTTACCGGGTCCAGGCAGGATCATCCTCTGGTTGGAAAGCTTTTTAAAGGATTACAATTTTTGAGGCAACCTGTTATGCTTATACTCCTGTATATGATTGCAGGAGTTCACTCTTGCGTGCTTGAAGTATTTGTGTAACACTTGCTTAAACCTGTATAAACTATAACTGAACATCTGATGATATTATTTTGACAAAAAAAGGATTTTTCCCCCCAAAGGTGAATTAAGACTGCTGGGGTTAACACAGGGAAGAGGCTGAATGCACAGCAGCAAACGCAGCCTGGCTTACTGACCTGAGACGCTGCACTAGCCAAGGAACAAAAGCCTGACTCTAGTCTCCTTTCCTTCGCCTCTCTTAAGGAGGCTATGGCAAGTAACCTCACTGGGCAGCAAAATGAAGCAAAAAGAGACACCCCCACCCTCCCCCCCATCCCTTTGTATTTAAAGAGGATAAACTACAAGGTGCTAGATGAGGATTCAGCCACATCCTTGGTACTGCAGCCTCCTCTACTCCCAGTGCATGCTAAGCACATAGGTGATTCTGAATGCAGGAAACTTTAGATAAGAATGAAGCCTTCTAAACACCTTAACATGTGGAAATACTCAACAGTCTCAACTTTTCTTTATGCTTTATCTTTCTACCTGTCATTCAGCTTTTCATGTCTATCTGTAATGCATGTTGTTCTTGTAACCCTAACATTTTTCAGGGTCTTTAAGAAGTCTGCAGCTAACAGTTTAATTTTTTTTTTTTTTTTTTTTCTTCAGGGAACAGTTAAATCCAGTCAGTGGGTATTGCCGTCTTAATTATGGAAAAGCCAATACACTTACACAGCTTCAGGCAGCATGAAGAACAGACCCAGTACAAGCCGCAGTACCTTGGTTATCAAATGATGACTTAGGCACGTGTTTAACTTCTTGGTAACAGGGTCATCATAAAGTCACTATCCCATAATCCCTGAGGAAAGGGGAGGGCAAGTGAGGCCATGCATGAAAACCTATACCTGTACTAGATAGGCCCCCCCCCCCCCCCTTCCTTCCCTCCCTCTCCTCCCTCCCTTCCAGGAGACTTACATAGCATTCTTATTCTCCAATTATTTGTAATTATGTTTCAAATAGCTCATTATTAACAGAATCAGCTAGTTAACCAAAAAAGCTGCCAATGAGGCAAAAACTTGGAACTCAAAATGTGGTATATGGAGGAAGCAGTAGAATAATATGCTTTTTTGGGAAGCAAAATGCTTCATCACATGCTTTGATTAGCTCTGAAGAAAATAGCAGGATGAGAGCTGGTTTAGGTGTGCTGGGGGAGGCAGGTGAAGGAGGGGGAAAAAAGCAACAATACATGACTGCGCCCTGGTTCACATCAGGGAGTGCTAACCTTGGGTTTAAGATCGATGGCCGGCCCGCAGCACCCGGGGAGAGTACACACAGCAGCAGGCGTGGATGGAGGAGTGCCAGGGTTACCTCAGACAATGCAAATACTCCCAGACCAACCAGCACAATCAATGAAGCCAACCCACCTTGTTTGGCACAGCCAGCCAGCCACGTGGCATGCTGGCATACCTGTGCTACATAGCATCAGTGGGAAAGTGAACAAAGGCATCCAAGCTTAGGCTCAGCAAACCCAACCCAAGTTACCAGGTCAAGCATACTGCAGGCAACGATTAGAAGCTAGGCAGGCTTACTTGTCATGAAACTTGATGTGAAATAATAATACAAAGTATAACAGGCTATGAAATGTCAGGAACAATTGTGGCTGCCAAGCCAGCCTGCAAAACCCAGGCATTTTAGATTAACATTTTAGGCTAACTTGAAAAATGTGGCACGTGAGTCTACCATTTTGGATTGGACTGAAACTTTACATAATGTATCTACAAGTTGCTGCCACTTATCGGTGGAAATGTTGGTCATGCAAAGAAAGAATGTGTCTCCTGTTAAAGGAATGCCTAGTGCAAATATTTTACGCATACAAATGCTAAGTGCAGACTGGAGGCAAATTGGAAAAAAACTGCAGAGCGTATCAGCTGCTGCTAAGGATGACACACCCTCAGGTTATAAAGTTGAACATTAAGGTTATATGTTCACAAGCTCTTCAAGCACAGCAAGTATCTTGGAAGAGAAAAGGGTAACTGCGCTGTAAAGGATGCATGCTCTGAGCACAGTGTTTACAAGCCAGCAGCACAAAGAAGCTGATTTTTAAAAAATCTTTTAACTCTAAAGAGTAAATCTTTAAAGCAGTGCAAGGGAGTCATGCACACAAATCTCATTATTCTGAAAGCTGCTTAGAAACTTTAGCCCTTAGAGTCAACATACCACAATGCATTCAGAAGTACAATTTCAAAGAGTTACAAATGCTTCTAACAATTAGCTAATTTAAAAAAAAAAAAAAAAAAAAAAGAAGAAGGAAAAAAATAGGATTTAAAAGGATTTAAAAGGAAAGAATTACAGAGGGGTTATATGTTAAGAAGGAGGTAATTGAAAGGGATTGAGAAGGGTACAGTAGGAAGTGGATGTGGTTAAGGCATTTGCAAGATTAGTTGAAGAAAAGTCTGGTAAAACTGGAAGTAGGAAGCCAAATCCTGGGACAAATGAATACAGTTTCTTTGATGTATTTGGAGCTGCATGGTTTATACATATTCAGCATCTGGCCTATGGACCTTAAGAATGATTGGGTAAAAATTGTGATGAAAGCTTATTAAAATACAAGTAGAAAAAAGTAGTATTTCACATTTGATGCACAAAAGGTACTTATATTTTCAGAGATGAAATATCCAGTCAATGGTACTGAACAGCTGCAGGTATTTCAGCCTAAGGGGTCTTAGGGAATTAAGCAACTTAACAGTAATGGAAGCTGTGACTTGCTATGCAAGCTGGTTTATTGAAAACAAAAATTGTCACGGGATTTATTACTGCTTTAGAGATGGATTGTGAGCGTGAAGCTCATTTTCAAATGTGTCCTTAAGCAGGATGATATGAATGTTAAAACTTGGGGGGGAGGCGGGCAGTTGGAGGTGATGAGGAAAACTCTGGCATGCAAACGATCCTGACTCTAACTAGTGCAGATACACCTTGTGAAATTCCTGTGGGTTTTTTGTATCTACAGAAAACATACCGAAACTCCCAGGTAAGTAGGTTGTGTCTCAACTTCTTCCAGGATTAAGAGACTGTAAGTACATGCACCATCCTGTAGGCGCTCTAGAAACAGACTGGACTAGTCTGCGCTAGGCACTGAGCAAACACAGGACAAAGATACCCAACAGACAGCGTACAAAGCAAAAAGACAGCAGAGAAAGATAAATAAAGAGCTGAACCAGGTCAGCACGACAGTACCCAAACTTTGTACTCCCTTGCTGTGCTGCAGAGCTCCTAGGATCTTTTTGCATTTTGCATACTGAAATTTCAAAACCAGAAGGCAAGGGAATCTCTGTCCTGACGTTAAGCAGACTTATTTCTGTGATGACTCTTATTTCATTTTCATTGCTTCAGTGAGCCAGTGCCACATTCAGAGCACTGTCAGCGTTGAGGAAGAATAGACAAGCACTGAGAGTTTCATGGTCATAAAAATAAACACTGTCAGCAGGATACATAAAATAATGTATTGAATTTGAAACGTGACATCACAGGAGAATGAAGAAAACCAGATGCATCTGCTAAGGATTTCAAGACAGATCAATTTACATAATGCCATTCTTTAGCTATGTAACTTTAAATAATATGATAGGACAGTGCTGCAGATCTGGGATAACCAGCAATGGACACCAGATCTTTATTATGTCAAAAGAAACAAAAAAAATCTTTCCTACCTCAGTACAAAACTCATCAGAATGATCATTCCCAGAACCCCTGAGCTTATACTTGGTGGAAAGTTGGGTGTGTTCAGACAACTATTTGCCAGCTTGATTTCTGCCCCTTCTTTAGAGTCCTGGTGTCGGTACGTTTGATGCAAGGACCGTCGTAACGAAGGCATGTGCTGCTGTGTGGAGGTGAGGTACCCCAAAGTCATGAACTTGGGCAGCATACATGTACTTGTCAAGGACTTTGCCCATCAGAAGTTTTTGAACAGTGAGAGACACTTACTGAATGCGTCTGCCTATTCTTTGGCTTTTATACCAGGTCTCAGGATTCATCAGCGGCAAGCTGGTATTACCCTGAAGTGCTGGAGACTTGTTTGATCACTGTGAGAAAGTTCTCCCATGCCTGCAAGTAGCAGGAGAAGGCTGTGACACCAGAAGCTTTAAAAAGGTCTGGATTTTTCTTAGTCTATGTAGTGAGCATAGATGCTGATGCTATCACTGTTCCTCTCCATGCATCATGGGGTGGGATGAAACACTTGCCTTCATAATGGAGATTATTGCAGATACGTGAATGGAGAGAATCATTTAACTCTACCCACATAATTGACCAGGAAACTGGAAATCCTAGTATCAAGGTTGGAGCCTGATGAGGAACTTCTATTGTACAAAACAATCATTTTTTTGAGGGAGAGGAAAGAATGACAGACTAACAAAAGGGCAGCAGCAGGAAAGGAAGGATTTGGTGAAAGCTTTGAATGATCAGAGAGGACACCATTATCAGATGAAACAATTTCTGGGAGGCATACAATGAACTATTTTAATTTTTCAACAACAATTCAAGCTGTGCAACCACTCATAAGAATGTAAAAGCTCTTTTTAAGAGAATTGCATGCATTTTACATGTATTATAGGCACTTACTCTTTCAGAGGGTGCAAGTTATTGATCACTCCTGCTTAAGTTAATAGTGCATCTCTGTCTGGATTGCGAAGCAATAACTACATGTTTAATTAACTTCTGGAGGTATTACAGGGCAAATTACGCCTAACAGTCTAAAATGCAGATTCTTGAATGTAGGGATTTTTAAGTTAACTTGACTAATACACTTCTTGAATAACAACTTTGTGTTGTTCTGCTGTGCACGGGGCAATAACAATCAAAGTTTAGAGCCTCTATAATCCACACAAATAACTCCCCTTTTCAATGCCCATCTACCTCTGTCTCATCAAGCTGATATGGAAACAACAGTCAACTCCAAGAACTGTAACTTTCACTAACAGCCTACAACCTGCTCAGCTACTTGAGGCTGATGAATTTGAGAAGCTGGTCAGAAAAAAGTGGTGAAAATTTAGTAGCCTAGCGAGCATTGTACATGATGGGGAATGACGAGGTTAGAGAGCATTTTGGTGTCTTCATATTGCTACCGCCACCAAACCACAGTTTGTACAGTGTTTGAACTGAGTGATGGAGCACAAGAAGGGGTAACATCCCTAAAGCAAATGGACAAATATGCTATAATCTCTCAGTAACTGTACTCTGTCCTACACCATCAAGCTTATTTTGGTATCTTACTTAAAGCATAGCATCAGGAAGCCCATCACTGTTAGAAACACTTGTACAAATCTAGTTCATCCATCAGCTCTGAATTCAGCTGCATGACCAAAATCCAGGCAGAGCCTACCTGCCTTAGTGCACACCGTTGCCACATGTGCTTGTAGGACTCTGATATACAGCCAGAAACGTGGGCCACGATGAAAGAGATGAGAGTCCCTCTCCTATGGTGAAGTCCAGTATCACAGTAGGGGACCTTGGTGGAAGAGCAATGATGTGAATTGTGATGGCTTACACTAACTTGGAATATTATTAATATCACACCACCAGCCTGTGTGCATTTTTTACCTGTCAAAATGACATTATTTTATTACCTATCTGTGGGTTCATCCTAAGACATTAAGTGCAAGACAGTGGGATTTGGCACTTTCACAGCATTGGCTATGTAATGCAATACATCTATATGTACTTTTGCTGCAGGTGCACTCATCCTACATCTAAGAAAATCTGCTTTCCTGGTTCTAATGTGAGCTAAAACATAAGATGACTTCTAAAACGCAGTATGTAGATGTGAGGCATGTTAATGCAGGTATCAGCTGACCCAAAACTGCACATTTGAAGGGCAGGTAAATCTTAATTCAGGCAAAACTCATGGTTGATACTGATTTGACTATTTCTCAAATGAAATAAAAAAAAAAGAAGTTTTTCAATACGGATTTTTTTAATGTGTTGGTATCAAGCATTTATGAATAGCATTTCCTGCTTTAATAATCAACTCACATAGGAAAGGAAAACAAGTATGTGAAAAATCTGCATCTTATTTACATTTGTAGTATTACATAATTCTGAAGGTATCAGTAGAAGCATTTAAATGAGGATTTTGACAACAGTGCTGTACAAAATGCAGTGAAAATCCTTTTGATGTTTAAATAAAGGAGATTGTAAGGACATAATTTGAAAAGCTGAGGGTGGGGTTAAAAAACGTACCTCGCCCACTACAAAAATGTCTGTGCTGTTCTTGGCCTATGTTTTAAGTGCATATTAATATATCTCCAATAACAGGTATTTCTTGTTCTGCAAGTAATAAGTTGTCTTGTCTTCTAGTACTTTATCATCAGCTATCAAAAAAATCATCTGACTTTGTGCATACTAGGTGAATGCATGTTTATAGAGTGTTGATTTTGAAAGTCACAATACTTTGCCCTCAGGATGCAAACGTGGTACTCCTTGAGACCCCCAGCACCTTGCATAATTGCATATAAATTTAGCATTGCTAATTAATGCTTTATTTTTAGTACTGTGATTCTGTGCATCACTATTGTGATATACAGAACATGAAAGCAGTGTATCCTTAGTTCAATAAGTGTGCTGGATTATTTTTTCATTTGTCACCAGTTGTGTATCCACTGCTCCACAGTGGCAGCTCATCTTGATTTAAGCACCTCCCCAGGCTGACGAGTGTATTTGCAAACTGTTTATGTAATTCTGTAATGACCACAGAAGACTGTAGACTACAAAAGTGCACAAATACAACTCAGCCCCTTAACTTCTCCTGAGCTGCAGCAGGCTTTTAGGTGATGTTCTTACTTATTTTGCAGCTCTCCTCTATTTTCTGGTCTTAATTTGATTAAACACCTTGTATACACGTTTGGCTTAGAAAAAGAAAAAAATATGTGATTCTTTTGAATAGCAGCGTCAAATTTAGAGTTGAGAAGGCCATAGCTGGTAACTTTTATCCTAAAAACAATGGGAGGTAAAATCGTGGCTCTATTTAAACCAGTGGCAACATTCCACTAATTTCAAGTGAAGGTATTCACCTCTACTAAATACTTTATATCCTAAGGGCTCTATAAATTGTTGCACAAACATTACATAGTTAGACTATGAAAAAACCCCACCCATTTGCCTTTAGAAAAGGGAAATTCCTCACCTAAGGTAAAAATCTTTGCTGCCAGGTTTCTGTGGGAGAAGCTGACAGAGGTAATCCAGCAGTGATGGAATATTCTGGGATTAATTAGACATGGCCTAGATAGACACACCAGAGAGCATCAGAGCTGACCTAAATGTTGTGAGGAACAGTGCCTCTATCTCCTCCTTCCTGTTAATCAACCCTGACACCAAAGGCTTAGCAGGGCAAGTTTGAAGAGAGCATTTGGATATAAGCCTGAAAAATTGTTACATTAATTTTTATTCGTATTAAGTCTGCTTATTTAAATCTAAAATGTAAGGGATACATGTTGTAGCTTCCTGTATCTTGTAGGTTAATAAGAAGTCAACCAGGTTTTTCAAGCAGTTAGCTAAGAGTCTACAAAAGCCCTGCTCTGGATCACCATGCTTTAACAGAACATGAAGTTTTCCTATTGCTTCTACTTTGTCCCAAAGCACCATTTCAGGGGGGGGAAAAATCAATTAATTACACAGACACTGTGCTCATTTTCAGTTATATTCCAATATGTCAAAGTTGTTGATAGTAAATGAGGAATGGAATCAACTTCACTTTGGCCTAAGGTTTACAAGAGCAGCTTTCATTACTCAAAAGGTCAGGGAATGGGAATAAGAATAAATCAGTGATTCTTCAGTTTAATTTGAAATAATGTTAATTGGAATAGTCTTCTGCTCTATAAGCATGCTTTTCAAGTTGCAACCAGTGAAATAAATTGATTTATTATTTTTTTTAAGGACAAAACTCTAAATTAATCTTTTCCCACTTACTCTGTAAACTCCAACTAACTTCTAAACCTAAAGGATGTCCCCGAGTTGATCAAACTACTCAGAACAAAGATTTAGTTAAGCCAGTATTAAAATAAAAGTACAATCTAGAGATCTGCTCCCTGCTAATTGCATGCACCTGGGAATTTTAGAAAATTTTTGGTTTAATTGGAATACTCAGCCAACTAGTTTTTAAGCCATTGCAGTTATACATTAGAAAAAGGGGGTTGAATGGCAGTGAATTGAGAGATCTGGAAACCCGCAGTATTTGAAGATGGATGAGATCCTGCCATTGTCACTATTACTTGTCACAGGTGACTAAAAAGCAACGGAGTTCAGCTTGCCAAGATGATGACTTTATTACAGTTCTTCACCTTTATTTCAAAGTCTTCTTGACAGGTCTAGGAATTTTTTCTCTTAAGTTTTTCTGGTTGGTTTTTTTTTTTGGTTTTTTTTTTTTTNAGTTTGGGAAAAGGATGGAAAACATACCAAAAAAAAAAAAAAAAAAAATTTGAAAGAAGTATCTATATCGATACCTGAGCTAGAAGTGTACAAGTTGGAAATCGTTTAATTCATGTCAAGTAAGGATATCTGTATGTAACTTTGGACCTAAGAAAAGGGAGAAACTTCCACAAAATGATGCATCTGCATGTTGTACTAAAGCCCTTATGAAATGTATTTCATTATGATTATATTTAGTAAAAGACTTGAATGTGTGCAGTGTTATGATCCAACAGCTGCTATTGCCTGCAATTCCACAAGCAATTCCCACAAAACATGCCTTTTATAACAGAATCATTTCATTGAATTACTAATCAATACAACTTGCTGTCAGATGATACGTAATACAAATAATCTACTGTCTAAGAATTTCTCTCCAAATAGCAGCTCGGTAAGAAAAGAGGCTGCTCAGCACCCTGGCGTTGGTTCTCAACCACTTGCAATATCAAACTTAAAGTTTATGAAATCTGCAAAAAAATAAGAAAGCTCAGAGCTGTCTAGCAATGCTTTTATGATTCATTGCTACTAAGACTCTCAACTTCCAGTTATCAATTTGTGATGGAGGCTCTGTACGACAAACTTTAAATGGCAATAGTCTTGCTGTCATTTTCTGTTGCAGACTCCTTCCCCATTCATCCAGGGACCCCAGTTTGAAAATCAGAGTCTAACTTATCTCTGTGATGTTAGACTATCAAGAGTTTATCACTAAATAGTAAAAGTCCACAGAAATACGAAAATCTAATTAATTTATAGTTGTAAAATGTTCCTTTTTGAACCTCAAATGCACTGTGGATCTTGTTCAGACTGACAATTTCATCGAATTAACTCCACTAATTTACTGTATTTTAAAAGTTTTTTTGAAAAGTAAATCAGCATCTGAAATGTGGGTGTTTACACCATTCATTTTTTCAGCATAACAGAAATTGCAGGAACCTATTTCAATTTTCTCTGCCCTAGATTCAGGAAATTATGCAAGTTAATTCCTGTTCAAAGTGCTCAGAAATACGACACCTTGGAAAAGGATATTTTCCGGACCTTAGATATATGACTACTTATACTTACATCTGGCCCAAAATACAGGTGAGAGTTCCTAAAAAAAGCCATTTAAAATATATATTTTGCTTTTACTTTTAAAATGGCAAAACCATGCTTAGAATCATTCCAATTCTCTTCAAACTTAAATGAAACACCCACATAACAGACCATCCCATCCACTATTTTAACGAGATCTAAATCTGTCAAGGACTGTCAACACTCATCACAGTGTGGATATTCTGAGGACTTGCAAATCCAAAAGAAGTTAAATTTCTTTAGACAAAAGCAGTATTAATACTACAACATCGTTCATAAACGTTGATTGGTACTCAATACCAGAAAGTGCAGCTGAAAAATAATACATAGATTTTTTACAATCCAGTCTTCAGGACATAGGTGGAACCCAGACCAGTACAAAATAATGAGCTCGCTTACTGTTGTTGTGTGGGAAAAGAGACGAGGAGCTAGAGGTGATATTGCGGGAGGAAAACCGACTAAGTAGGCATGACAGGAGTATGGGGGCTAAATATAATGACAGGACCTTCATAACATGTTCTTCATGAAAGTGACAGGAGAAGCAAAGGAGGCAAACTGCACTCTGCCAAAAGCATCCATTCAAATCCTGAAATACTGAAGGGTAATTTTTGGTAGAACACGCATTGCTAAACCTCTGGCTTAAAAAAAGAAGGATAAATGAGAATTGCAGGAAGAATGGTACTAAAGACTAGAGATCATGAACACAAAACAATGAAGATGAAGCACATCTCAGTCTAATTTGCAAAAGCATGTATTAAGTATTACCGAGAGCCGCTTATTTGATTAAAGTACATTTAAAACGATCATGGAAATTAAGAACTTAAAAACCCGTACTTCAGTTCCTTTTTATCAACTCTGAAGTTAAATATACATACATCGTAAATATTTAGTGCATAGCTTTATCTCCATTGTAGTGTATGCCAAACTCTGCCCTTCTGGATTATTCCAAGCAGCGACCACCTCATTAATCCAGAATCTCTCTGCAAATCCCTCAACGCTGGGGACAGTGTCAGAAGGGAGTATGAGCCTGTTTAACAGAAGTTAAGGTAGATCTGGCCAGGCTTTTCCAGCCACGCATTCAGCTTCTACCTTCTCAGATGCAAACTCGGGAAGGAGTGTCTTGGATTCCACCTGGACACCCTGAGATTTCAATATGCAGAACTAATAGATCTGCCATAGTGCTAATACACTGCACGAGTTTTCCACAAGTGTCAATGGCCAGCTTGCCTTAGATGCAAAGTAGTGATATGGAAAACTGCATAAGCTTCGTTCAGAGATGACCATGCAAGTCACCTGAGAAATGCTGACAGTGGAGTAGAGAAGGTCAGAAGGGATGGGAAAAGGGATTGCATGGAGCTGGAAGTTTTCACTGGAGCAGAGGTGTTGCTTGTGTTGAGGGTATTCAGTTTAGGAAAGCAAGTTACTGTCTGCCAGCTGGCATTTCCCAGCACTTTCTTCTTTAATCAAAGCATGACCAACTTTGCCATTACATGAAGCCTAGAGTATATCATGTAGTGAAATACTGCACTAAATGAAGTGTTGGTAGTTAATTCCAGAAACTTCTAAGGAAAGTGAAATTGCTTGAGGTCTACAATCCATTGCTAATTTCAAAGAACCTATTTACATGAAAAAACCCCTTGTATTTTGTGCCCACTGCACTCAGTAGAAAGAAAAGTTGGTCTCTGACTTGCAGATTGCACAAAGGAGACCTATGTGTTGTTGGAAAAAACCTGCAGATGAGCAAAATGGGGAGTTTTATGTACAGCGAAGCCTTTACAGCAGCTTGTTGTATTATGGAACTTTGTACTACGTGACTTTCATCTTGATAGGTACAATAGTCCATAGGAACTTCCTTTCAAACATTGCGTTAATGAACAAGCAGAGTGCTTTATTGTGGCCAAATATTCAGGACAAGAGTTAAGAGGCATATCCAGATCCTGATGCTTCTCCAATGCAAGCAACTGCATGAGATTTTGATGTTTGCTAGTGCCCTTGCTCCAGACACCATCCCCCAAATCCCCAGCAATAAGGCGACTGCATGGCTTAGGGGATTGGTAATCGGATACTTCACCTCCAGGTCGGACGGTAGGTTTCTGGTTCAAGAGCAGCAAAGATCATGACTTAAACACCATCGGATATTTATTTGGAGGCATATGGAGAAGTGAACATATGATTTCCATGCAGCAAGAAGTAGATGTGTCCACATATAGATACAAACATTATGACAGTTGCCAGTCTGTTAGAAACGTTTGAATGACAGAATATCAGTCTAACAGAGGTTGATTAACTCCCTAATAACAGTCAGGATTGTGTCTTGTTTTAGTGCTGGCTGGGTAGTAAAAGCATCATGGTTTACACAGTATTTTGCAACTGAGAGAGGCAAAAATCTGTGTTTAACCCTCTCCCTCTCCAGGTCGTAGAAGACTTTTAAAAGTGGTTTTGAATGTTACTGCAGACAATCCAAAGGCAACTTTAATTTCAATTTTTTGTCTTAGCTGGTACAAATTCAGCAAGAGCGAAAATATGTTCTGCAGGCATTTTTAGGCACACAGGAGGAACTGTTAGTGCAGA
This sequence comes from Phoebastria nigripes, assembly GCA_035582835.1. Classification (NCBI taxonomy): domain Eukaryota; kingdom Metazoa; phylum Chordata; class Aves; order Procellariiformes; family Diomedeidae; genus Phoebastria; species Phoebastria nigripes. Next base: position 327,706 of record JAYKAV010003038.1, on the reverse strand, counting down.
ATTTGAAACTTCAACGCATCCTTAATGAGGTTAAAACCGAAAAAAACTACTTCCAAGGTCGGTATTAACCTGATGCTTCTGGAGTCAGACTGTACGGCCTGTGTATGAGGAAAAAAGGTGGCTGATGCTCCCTGTTGTGGAGGGACCAGGGCAGGCAGGTGTAACAGTAAAACAGAAACATGATGCCTTCTCCAATCTCCTGTCAATGGCAGTTCCAGGAGAGAGGGGCTGGCTGGGATCAACACCCTGTCCATTGGCCCGCACTGCCTCCCAGTGGGCATCAACTACTACTCTTTCCTGGGAAAAGGCAGGGTTTTTTTAAGATGCCCGGTACAGAAGCCACTGTCCTCGGACAGCTAATGGGGGGATTCACTGAGAGCGAGACTTCTGGTTTCTAAAAACAAAACACAACAAAACCCTTGGTCACTTTCAAGTGTGCAGCTCTCTGATAATCGTCGTTCACCCATGGGTTGCTGCAGAACGCAAGCCTCCATTTTAAAAAAGAAAAAGTTTCAGCGGACAGCCTTACATATGTGAATTCATGTGGTACCGACTGGCACGCAGAGGGCTCTGTCCCTGTCACTGACAGCTTTGACAAGCAGCAGCAGAGCGGTATCACATCACATCACATGGCTGCGGCCAGTTTTACAGTACCCTCCCTGCAGTGTAAGAGTAACTTATTTTTTCTTTTCACTCTTCTTGAGTTGCTCAGAGCACCAGCACAGGACAGTAGAAAGGGATCCCAAAAACGGAGAATAAAACAATGGGAGGAAAGAGCACCTTTTGCCACAGTAAGGTCTCCGGAAAGCAGTGAAAGAAGAGTTGGGGGAAACATTTCCGTACCTCTTTGCCAGCCTACAGAGCTTCACAGTTTGTAGCTCCAACCTGCCTTTTCCTACTGGGCTCAGCGAGCCAAGGGATCTATTCAGAGCCGGGCACCTCAACTCCATGCCTTTCCCAGCAAAAAAAACAATCCCTCCCAGCCCTGTGCAGGTGCTGTTATCTACCTGAAAACAGTCACGTAAGCCTTTGTGTTGAGACGTTTGTGTGGTTACTGCAACCACAAACAGAGAGGGGGCTTTGGGGAAAACACCTCCGGGGACCTGTGGAAGTCACAGTGCAAACACTCGTAAGGATTAGAGCTGTTGCCCATGCTTTAAACATTGCATTTGTCTACGTCTCATACGACTATCTTACAGAAGGCGGGGGGAAAAAAATCACATGGTGCTAGACCTCTTGTACAAGTTATATGAATAAACAAAGACTTGTGTGTCTAGGTGTGTCCAACTACAAAGGTCACTTAGCTGTGGGTTTTTTTTTTCCTCCAAAGTGATCCTGTTCAGGGTGTAATACCCTGTTTTATTTCTACAGTGCTTATCATCAAAAGTTAATGTTCAGGATCCTTGGATCCAATATCCTCCCAGCGCATACAGCAAATAGAACTAAAAAACATCGAAGCAAGCGGATAGCACTGAATACACAGAAAAGGCAGAAGTATTACATTGAAAGTATTGTTCTTGCATCACTCCGCTTTGTTGAGTGCTCACATAATCAGGTTTGTGTGTGTGCATGTGTGAGACTCCTTCAAAGGAGGAAATAGGATGCCTAACTTTTAGTGCAGAAAATTAGTAACAAAATACACACAAGCTAAGGGCTGATAACATCTCTGTAATCTCGTACTTAACCTGCTATCCTCAAGAAAGATCTGTTGACTTTTCAGTGTTATTCTGCCCAGGCTGCATACAGTAATTAATGGGCCTGTGTTACCCTAGTCCTACGACAATCACTGAAGTTAAGCGTTTGCACCTTCATTTTCACAAGCCGGTGCCCCGAGCGGAGCTCTTCACCCAGCTGAGAAAAGCCAAAACCCCACTCGAGCCCTTCCATTCCCTCCTGTTTTCCAGGCGGGGTGCAGTCGCGGTTACCCCAGCCGCCACCCGGGCTGGAGCAGGTGCAGCGGGAGCACCCGCCCGGCGGGGCGGGGGCCGGGGCCGGAGCGGCGGCCCGGTGCGAGGCGCCCCCGCCCCGGTGCGGGGCGGCCACGTGGAACCGCGGCTCCCGCGGCGGCTACTTCCTGCTCCGCATCACCCCGGCCGCGGCGCCCAGCGGGGAGGCAGGCGCGGCAGCCCGCAGCGGGGGAGCCTACC
>JAYKAV010003038.1:290539-324813 GCA_035582835.1 Phoebastria nigripes | reverse complement strand
GCCCCCCCGCCCGCCGGGGGCCGGGAGCGCGCCGCCGGTGTCCGCCGCCGGCGTAGCGGTGCGGGCAGTGCGCCGGCGAGGCCCTTCGCTAGGACCTCCCCGCCGGCCATGCCCTGGGCACCCAAACCGCCTGGGTCCGTCTGTCCTTCGGGGCTTTTCCATCCCTAAAATAACCGCGCTGGTGTAAGCTGCGCAAGTATCCTGCAAAGGTCTCCCCCAGAGCTCCAACAAAGGGCGCAGGTGTTCCCCTCTCCCGCTCACCCCGCCGCCGCAGATCAGCTTCCTGACCTTTTACTAACCAAAGGGCAGGTTTCGCCAAGGAGAAGCAGCAGATCACGTAGTTTAAGAACAGCGCACGGAAAGCCAAAAGGCGTTGGATGGACCGTGCAGGAGGTGCAGATCTCCCACCCCGAAATGGTGGGGTAACCCTTGAGGCGCGGGGTGGGCAGCGCTCCAGCTGAAAGGGACGGTAACCTCTAGAAATGCTTCGGGAGGTCGGGCAAACAAATCTGGGGAGTGAGCCTTGCTATGGCCTTGTACTAGTCACATCAGGTGAGAATAATCTGACTCTTTGACACCAGGGTCTCGGAAGACGTCAAAGTGCTTTTTCCATTTGCCCCAGATGTTTTAGAGCTGTGGAACGTAACTGGACTTAAGGGGATCTGCTTGAAGTAAGATTAGTCAGGATTATTTTAATCTTGGGAAAGTCATAAAATTTTACAGGGATTATCTTAAAAAGTGATCTTTATGATGTGTTCACTAATGATCTTGGTCCTCTTTAGTGGGCTGCTTTCAATAACTGTGGAAGGCAAGTGAGCTGACAGAATTCTTGCTTTTGAAAACTGGAAATGACTCTGGACTCCTTCAGCAGATGCTCTGTCTTCTGAAGCTGTTACAGTTTCCTGTATCTTGGCAGTTACTGCTGAGATAATAGTCCATAGTGGTTCTTTTGGAGATATGCAGTTTATTAAGCGGTGAAGTTTCTGTAATCTGTTCTAGACACAACATGGGCTTTTCTGTGTACAGAAAAAGAAAGAAAGAAAAATCTTTAGGAATTTTGTTTGCATACCTCCCAAGAAAACGTCAGGCAGTAAACATTTGGTGTCAAAACCAGACAAATTACTTTTCCTGCTTAGGAAAGGGTAACAGACCTGTAAAGTGATACTCTCTGGAAAAAAATAATAGTTAGGGTTGCATTGGTGTGCAGGGCAGTGACCATCTTCAGATGATTGTTCTGGGGTGACGACTGAAATATTGCAGTCCTGCAGTGTGCGTGCTATACCAATTTATGCAGGTGCTGTAATGAATCACACTGTCCTTTCTCAACAAGCCTGAAGGCTTTCGCTTGGAGACTTTTGGGCTGAACCCTTGTATCCACCTCCATTCGCATGTGAGGTCTAATTCGGAAATGGTTTCTAGCTGGTGCACGTGGCAATACAGGAGTCGGAAGAGTTTTTACAGTCCGGCCCCTGATGAAGCAGCGTTCTGTCTTGATTACCCCCGCCTTGACTGGAGGAGGAAATATCCATGACAGCCACCTCAGGAAATAATTCAGTCTTTGTTGGGAACAAATATAATTATATTAAGTAAACACTGTCAAAGATGAAATCTAAACAGAATATCTGGTTCATTAGCTAGATCAGCTGTTTACTTGTTGTCGTGATACGTATGAGAGTGGGTAACACATGCTTCTTCATCATTTTCTGGGAAATGGTATTGTTATTACTAAATTTATGTTTTGGTTTGGACTGCTTTCCTCCTCGGAAGCTGCTCAGGCGATGAATACTAGTTAAAACAGTAGTGAGCAGGCTCGCTACTAGCAGTGCTCCAGCGTATTTCTGGAGAGCTGGCAGAGCCCAGGAATATGTCCGAAGGTGAGGGCCTGCGTATCCTGCATCCTGCTGGGCGAGACAACGCTGACCCTGTGAGGTGGGCTTATATCTCGGGGTCTGCTCCCTGCCGCACCTGGAAACAGACTGTGTGTTGGTACAGTTCCGGCATGTTGGAACTAGGAGTTTAATCGTAACTGCTTCTCTGAAATGCGCTGGTGCACACTTTGTTCAGTCATACAAATGTGTATGTTTGCTCTGTTGTTAGCTGCCGGAAAGTTTGTTAAGCTAAAGATAACAGAATAATTCTTCTTCTTCCCTTACAACACCCTCCTCCCTTTGCTTGTGCTGAAAGCTCTAGCCAACAAATGTAAAATTCCTTCTCAGACAGTACCAGCTTAAAATAGAATTTAACTTTTTATAGCTAACCTCAGGCAGTACTCTTTCCCTCTCTGCACCGTAACCCTGGGCACTTTTTAATAACACCGAGGCATTAAAGAAGCAAAGATGAAACGTTCTGCTGTGTTGTTCTTTTAATGTTTATAACCTTTTCCTGCTTACAGCAGCAGGCAAGAATGGGATAGACAGTAATACTGAAGATCTTGTAGTAGTGTTATAACTATGTACCTTTTAAAAAAAAAAAGTAAGTTCTCCCTTCAAATACTGTGTTATGTTTTTTCTGCTGATGTTAAAAGATTTCAGAGGATCTTTTGGAGAGGCAAGATGACTAATGTACAGAGAGTTTTCAAAGAAAAAGTGAAAGTGGAGAAGTGGCTGTTTAGGAAGGAAATGAGAGAACGCAGAGGTAATACAGACAGTTGGAGATAAAACCTTTTTTTCTGATAGAAGAGTACCACAGATATGTTGAAAGCATATTCAGAAGCTGGGGAGACAAAGCCCTTCCCCAGGTGATCTGCCTGTGGAATGTTGTTTCTGCAAGACACCATTTGAGGAAAAAGTGTTTGTAGGATTCAGAGGGAGAGGTTAAGTATTTATTTATCTGCATTATCAGAAATATCCAAACAGAATAAAATAATCCTTATCCTAAAGAGCTTTTAGTTTCCGATCTAAACCAAATAGAAACAATGAAAATATATTAAGGTCTGTCCTCAGAGTCTTTAAAAGCTTATCTGCTTTTGTGTAAGGACACCTGCTATCTGATGGTAAGGATTAGAAGAGTACTGAACATTTAGGCAGGGACACTCTTGTTTATGACTGTGAGAAAAGGTTAGGTAGAATCATTGATTCGATTATTATGTGCACGTTGTGGGGTCTTTCGGATGCTTTCCAATACCTTCTGCTCTTCTGGATCAAGGGATCACAGTTTTGGAGCTAGCAGGAAATGATTGAGGCTATTCATCGTGAGAAGATTGCTGTAGGGATCCCAGCTATAGTACTTGTTGGTCTCCAGCGAGATGTGTCGCTAATGATCAGCCTCAGAGGTACAGCCTTAAAAGCTGGTGTCATCAAGGAGTGGGTAGTACAGCAGGCAGAACCAATGGACTGAAACAGTAAAGAAAGATTCATTACTGAAAAGTTGAAAACAGTGTATTTGGAGGAGTAAATGTAGTATAGGTCAACTTTAACTCTCCAAATCTGACCAATTACAAAGTATTAAAGTGACCAAATTAGTATTCAGAAGCTTTAAAAGTTATGTATAATTGAGGTTGGTGGTTTTGGGGTTGTTTTTTTTTTTTTTTCTTTTTTTTTCCTTTTTTTTTCTTTTTTTGAAAGATCGATTTAGCCTACCTGAGGCAAAGCTCGGAGTACAACTTTGCATGCTCATAGTCTATGTGGTAGTAGTATCATCAGTGGTCTCATACTTCCTCTAATCTTCACTGGAGCACTCCAAGAAGCTGATAGAAATGACCCTATTCATTTGTCCATATGAAGGAAAGTAAGTAAGAAAGAGTGTCCAGCATGTTATTTATCCCCTTCTGGAGCCTAGGAAGGTAGTAAAAGATTTGCTGGAAGTGTGTGGCTGAGCTTGCATAGGTCAGAAATGTGGTGGTGACATTGCAAAACCCGCGAAACAGATTCCCCGTTCTGCCCTCTTCTCGTGTGCAGCGAGGAGAACTTCCTGAAATCTCGGCACGGGCTGCCTGGCCTCGTATCTGGGAACCCGCTGCTTCAGATTTGAAGGTACTTGCAGTATTTCCCAGCTTTAGCTAGCCCATAGCCACTGCACCTGAGCCACCGATGGGCTGCCATTAACTTGCCTTGCCACGTACTGAAGGCATTTAATTTTCTGTGTCTGTAAGTGACGTGTTCTTAATGGGCTTTTGTTTAGGGAGTATTTGTTTATCAACAGTTCTCAGACTTTCTGGACTGAGTTCCCAGGGGTTTCTTTGTGTGTATAAGTAATTGGACAACTGTCCCCTTCCTCCTGCCACCCCTAAAAGCATGCACATCTCCTTCACCAGGTGTGCTGTCGGTGCTCTATAACTTACAGGAGCTTTTGAGGTCACAGTCTCCCACCCTTAGACATTTATACCCTCACCCCCTCGCCAGGACAGCCAGCTGTCATTGCTGCCAGATGTCACGGCAGCCGTGCCGTAGCGAGGGAGGAGGGCTTGCCCTCGGATCAGGAAGGGAGGCTCTGCCCAGGGCCCTGGTGCAGGTGGCGATTCTGGCACGTCCCTCTGGTTCAGGAAACCAGATGACGGGATTGCAGCCAGGGCTGTGGGCCCTCACCAACCACCAAGTTTAAAGGTTACAATTCCCACGTGGCCACTAGAAGGTGGAGAATTTATGATGTGGAGGCGGAGGAGTTAGGAAAAAGAGAAAGAAAAGCTGAATGGACATTTTCTGAGCTTTCTGGTGCCACCCCTTCTTCCTCACTTTAAGGACCGCTAATATCCTGTATGCCTTGGCTGGATTGTCACTGAGAACTTAATGACAAGTTGCAGACTGAACTTGGAGTGTTATTGTGGTTTAAATTAGATTCTTTGCGGTGGAAGTCCCAGCGGAAATTCTCCACTTTCCCTTAAGGAGTAACGGCAAATGTGCTGAGGAGAGAAACCGAGACGCAGGAATTTGAAGTTGATATCATTACTGGAGGAAAGGCGGGAATCGGAATAAGATGATAGATCTGATGTAACAGGGAGAGTGGTGGTCAGTAGTGAGGGGATTCAAGTTGTCTGAGTTTAGTAAAAACGTGATGCATTGTGGTAAGCAGGTGATCAGATAGAAAATAATCTCTCTCTCTCCAATTGCTTTGTATAGTTATCTATACGTCAGTCACTTTTTTTACTGGTTTGCCTTTCTATAGTTGGGTGAGACCTAACACAAGGAGTGCCACATCAGTTCTGCCACTCCGGCATTATCTGAAAGCTGAACGCAATCATTCATCATCTGGGTGTGAAAAGCTCCCTGCAGGTGCAGGGCTAGACGTAGGCACGCCGCCTTCTACAATCAAAGCCATAATAAGTCACTACTTCTTGTGTGACACTCAGCAGAAATGAACACCTTGACAAAGTTTTCGTGTTCAACACGTTTTGTTTGAAATCAGTGCGCAGGGCAGCAGTGAGCTTGCTATAGCCAAAGTATTGCTGTTCCTGGAAGTAAGCATCACTTTCCTTTTCCCCTCTGTTTATTACAGTAATCTTTAGCATTGCTAGCAACAGTAATAGGCAAAACGTTTTGAGATATTAAATGCTAATTTTTTTAATGTGTGCTTTCATCTAAATTGGCCTTGAAAAAGCTTGTAAAAATCTGTCACCCTTGGGAGAGCGTAAAAACCCCAATCCTTATCATATTAAAAGTGAAATCTTTTGACAAATGCTTCCAGTTATGTTGCAGAATAAATGACCACAAAGCGGTTTCCTGAATAATGTGAAGAAATGGGGGGGGGGGAAATCCCTACATAATTCCTACAATTTGTATACATACATAGATTGTACTAAAACTTTCTTGAACTCTTTAGTCATTCAGATCCCTTGTAATAAGCTAGGTAAGTAACTCATTATCTCAAGGCTATTAATTATGTAAATGTCTACTCCTCTAGAGAGAGCAGTTTCGCACCATTTTATATGTGTGTGACGAGATTCCCTTTGTCCTATTCTAGCCCCAAGTGTTACCATTTGTGGTAACACCTGAAAAATCAAAGATCTTAAGTTAAGGCTGGCGTTTGCTTTTTAAGAATCCCATTGCAGGAGAAGGATCCAGGGAACCTTTGGCAGGTTGCCCAGCATAGGATGAAAGGTGGCTCTGCTCTCTTAGGTGAGATAATGCAGCAAAAAACTTAGTAATTGTGTCCGTTTAGGGAACTGTATGGGTAAAATTATTCCCCTGTTGCAGTACCTAATGGAGAAACTGTGAGTGAGACCACAGAAATCGGGAAGGATCAACACAATGGGTTGGGTAGGTTGTCATTTGTTGTTAAAAAAAATAACAGAAGTGGTAATTTGTGCTGCTGAGTGGCCAAACAATGGGGCATTAAAAACAGCATGTAATAAAGTCCTTTTTAAAATAAAAATCTAGGTAATAGTTAACTCTCTGTTTTAAAGGTGGTGAATTAAGAGGTGATGGTGAAGCTGAAGCAGTAGAAATTCTGGTGCTAGTAAATTTAGTTATGGGAAAAGGCCCAATGGGTCATCAGGATGCCAGCTTTGAGAGAAGTGTATACATGGGTTTTTCTCCACATGGCCGAGCAGCACGCACCTTCCCTAACCCAAGCTCAGCAGAGTTAAAATTGCTTGTATTGAGCTGATGTTCCCTAATGAAAAATGACAGTATCTTTGTCCTATTTTTGTCAGATATTAAATCAGCATTACGGGAGACTGCCAAGTGGAAATAGGGCAGGATAAGCTGTTACATTAATAGGTTTGACTTCTACCTTGGGGGGGGCGGGGGGGGATGCATTTTACAGAAACTAGGCCATATAATCTGAGAGAAGGCTTCCAAGTCTGGTAACAGTTACATTTAATTACTAGATTTCCTCCCTAAGTATGGAAAACAAACGTCTACTGTGAACGATTAGTTTAAAAATAGCAACATGCTGCTTAAAAGGCTGCCTCCTCCATCAGTTTTTCTCTACTCTTTTTGTGAATTAAAGGGAATTTATCTTGCCTGAATCTGCCTTTAGCAGTCCACCTCCGCCCCACCGTGCTCTAGATTTAGGCACTGTTTTGGTGAGTGAGGTTCACACACACACACACCCCACCACCACCCCCCCCAGACTAACAGCACTGCCAAGGTGACGTGTTCGGTGAGGAAGGTGTTGCCAGAATGGCCCAGCAAAGGGGAGCAATAAGCAGCCAGCAGCGTGCGTGTCTTCGCAAGCTGTGATACTGTTTAGGCTTGGATTTAGGGGTATTCTGGCCTTTCACCTAATACAGGTTTTAGGGAAAACAGAATTAAACTCAGTAGATTTCCGTAAACTTAAACCAAAGGTTAAGGTTGTGCTTTATAGCAGATTTCTGGATCGGGATTTATCCGTTTAATTGTAGCTTTATTTAAAAATAAAATAAAAATAAAAATACATTTAAATGTACCTCCTCCTTGAAGGAGCTTGCTGGGAAAGTATGTGCTTTTGTGGAAAAGGGGTGTTTTGTTGTTAATAATTGTAAAAAGATACAGAGGAGACTGCTAATACTTGTATTCCACCTTTGTTTTTCAAATAAACATCCTTATTGGGTTCCCCCTGCTTGGGACCTAACAGTTTTGAAATGTTTGCTTACTCATTGGAATATCTTTTGAATTGGTAGGTCTGAAATTTGAAAAAACAAATTCTTTGCTTAGTGCGAGCTGGTTTTTAAATAGGTTGGTGCTTTCCTAGGGATGCGTTTTATAGCACAGAATTCCTATTTTCTGAAAACCCATTGATTTCCCATGTGGGAATAAAAATACTATTCTTACCGGGCTACATACATACATTATTCCTAAAACAAAAATGGCTACTTTTTGTAATGAAGAGATGATGCTTAAAAAAGGATAGTATTAAGCAGGAATTAAGCATGCTTCTCCATGCATAAGCATGCTTTCTTGCAACTCGCAGAACAAATTGCTTTTTTTTTCCTCTCTTGTTATAATAAACTAATTGTTTGGTGCTCTGTGGTGGTCTGTATTTCTTTTAGGTTTCTGCCTTACCATGTCTTCTTGAATCCTTCATTCTAATCGCTGACTCCAGTAATGTTTTGTAGTATTGCTCTGGCTTTCCTAAGCTACAACTTATTTTCCTTTGATTTCCTTGTGGAACGTTCAGTTGCAAATAGCAGCAGTTGGCACTGATGTGCGGTAAACCCCTGAGCAGCAGGAGAGAACTGTAGGAAGGTATAAGGTAAAAACAGTATGCCGGTTTACATGCTGTTTACATTTGGAAAACTTTCTTTACAGTTGAAGGTCTCAAAATATAACTGTTAATGAAATTAAAGCATAAGCAGATGGTGCTCAGCCCACAAAGTTTCTTACTTATTTTGTTGTCTTTTAAAAAACTGGCAATGAAAATGGCTCAGCAAGAACTGTTCTGACTTGAGTGAATACAGTTGATTTTTTTTAATAAGGCAGAAAGCGTTATGTTAAATAGTGTGCTTTAGAAAAAATACAAGATTTTAAATGAAATTCAGTATAGTTTTTTTTTCATATTTGAACATTTTTGTCACAACTTGGGGATTAAAATTTGCTTTGGTTTTAACCTGTAGTAAAAGATTTCCCTTTTAAGGATGACTGAAAAAAACAAGGAATAGCATTTCAATAGGGCTGAAGCATAGCAGCACCCCATTTTATTTCTCAATTCCTGCCTTTATGGATTTGAGATATTGAAGCAGTGTCTTTGGTTTGAGCTAGTTAGTAAGAATTCTAGATATGTCAAAGAAGGAGGTGTTTATCGTTTTAAGTTGGCTGTAGAAAATGCCTCATCTGTAATAACATTTTGAAGCAAAACCAAAAAAAGTAACCAAGCTACTTCTTAAAAGTGTCTGGGATGGTAATGTCATGAGTTTTCTATTCTTCCTATTGAGGAAGGAAGACCAAGAAAGACAATATTGAGATAACGACGTGTTCTTCAGAGAAAATAAATTGTTCTCTGCATGCTTTAGTCTTGAGACAAGATTTGCTACACTCTCCCTTAAATGAGGCCTTGAAGTCAGCTCTTCCAGGCTTGTAATATATATGTCTTTTATAAGCCATGCATGTGTCAACGGTGCATTTATCATGCACCTTGGACTGCTTCACCTGCTCTGTCTCTGCTAATCCATCTCCCACAGTGTTATTCTAACATGCCAAAGTCTCTGAGAAGCTTTAAACAGCAGCTATGAAATATGTTGGTTTTTTCTCACCTCTTCCACGTTTTCCACCCTCACTTCCCTCCCCTCTATGAAATATCTTCTTCCTGCACAGAATCAAGACCTTCACTAGTGATTAGCTTAAAAACAATATCTCAGTAATCTGCAGAGGTGGAAAAAGGGTGAGAGGTAGATTCTTGTTGTTGTTTGCTTCTTTTGATGGAATATGACCTTTTAGTGATTGTCTGTAAGTATATCACCTGCCTCTGATCGGAGAGTTCTTAGCCAGCAGCTCTCAAGTCCAGAAGGATGGTGCGTGGGTTTCCTGTGCCTCAACTCCTGCTGGTGAGGGAGAAGAATCTCCTGCTGCCTCTTGTATCACTTTTTGGAGATCCTCAGCTCCAAATGCTGATATTTCACTCAATGTAAGATGCTCCTACGGCGTGAGATTTACTGAGTGTGTAAAGTGGTCTTGAGTACTCTCTGTGGAGGTATTCCAGCCCTGGGTGTCTGAAGTAAGACTGCAGATCAGTTTCTGGGATGCATTTGTGTGATCTTGGTGTCTAAGAGTTGAAGACTCCTTGTGTCTTCTGTCCCTCTCTGTGTTTTCCACTACCAGTCTAAAATATTTGTCTTGAAGACTTGCTTATTTTTTTATTATGTAAACAGTACAAGAAAGGTTGGGCTAAGGGAGGCCAAGAAGTGTTGACTTGACGGTGAGGCCGTGAAGCTCTTTGAGCAGGTCCAGGGGTGAGCTCCTCCTTCAGGGTCACCAGCAGAAAAAACATCCTCAAGGAGTGCAGCTATCCATGGTGTTGGAATCAAGACTGGGAGAAGACTTCAATGTCAAACCTGGGGCCAGTGGTTACTCTGGCCCAGCTTTGGCAATGTATGATGAGACCCTTGAGTGCTTACGTACGGAGCCATGAGTAGGTGTCCAAAGTGTCACTACCACCACCATTATTTCCTGTAGAAAAACAAAGGTAGGGAATCTCTGTAAGATACAGAGTCGCCATATTAGAGAGCAGACTTGCCTTCTCCATGAATAGTCGTGGCAGTCACCTCTCAGGGAGTTACCAAGTCTTGCTCCTGTTACTATCTTCTACCAAGCCTGGTGATGACAGGGGAGTTGTCAAGCTGTTGTGATAAAAGGGAGCAGACTGCCAGGATAGTTCATGTAGCCTTTAATCTTTGTGTATGCCTGAGGGGCCTTGGGAAAAGAGGATGGCAGGGAGCAGGCTGGATTAATTTTTCTGGATGAGATGGATATGTCCTGGGGGTTGGCCTACTTTAAAAATAATGAGAATTCTTTGAAATCTGCTGTCCTTGAGCACACTTCATCTGTCCTACATCCCCTTTCTCCGACTCCCGTCTGCCTAGATCTTGTGGTTGAGAGATGCCTCGTGCCTCTTTGGGAGGTTATTGTTTTGGCAATATTTCCCAGGGGTGCATAATTTCTAAACCCAAGCTGACTTGAATATATGTGTGTGGTGAAATGCGCACAGGGACTGCAGGTAATCAGAGGTACCGAGTTATGTTTTTGCTGTTAAGCTGAGAGCAGAGAGGCTGCTGGGCTTACAGTAAGGCGTGCAAGACACCGATTTTCAGTTCTTAACATAATTTTTATATTTACTGGAAACAATAAGATATCTTTTTGTTTTAAAAATTAACTTTTTTAAACAGTCCTGCAGGTTTGCATCGGGTGACGAAGGTATGATTGGACCCTTAGAAGGAGGCTTGATGATGATCATTGACTGCAGCCAGCATAAGTCCATGTTAGTGTAATGAGGTGCATCTTCTGTTGTTCCAGGTTCTTATTCCAATCTCATCCTCGGCTGAAGGATGAATACCTCAATTTATTTCTTTTTTTTTCCTGGTCAGTTTTTTTTCCTTATTGATTCTTTGTGGGAATCTGGGGAGTTGATAAGGCTTATTCTCATGACCCCTTGTTCAACAACTTAAGAGTTTTCTTGCATTGCAGTAAGATATTAAATGATACGGATATCTGGAAGTAAGGAAGGAAGATAAATGATCAGACTGCTTCTCTTTATCCTCTGTAATAGCTTGGGCAGTCTATCTTCTAACAGGTTTGTCACAGGATATAAAATGCTAAGGTTTTTATGGAAAAAAAACCTGTTTCATTTTAAACTCTACAATTCATGTCTACGATTAAAGAAGTCTTTACAGCCTTAAACACTAAGCACCAAAGCTTTCACTGATAGACTTGGCCAGTTAGTGTTGCTAGAAAGGAGAGGCGGCTTGAACAGGTTTTTGAACAGGTTTTATCTTGCACGATATTTGCAAGAATTTAGTCTGTACTGATAACTTGTCAAAATACAGTTTAATCCCAGCAATCCTCATTTTCAGGAATTGTTCACAGCTGTTAATTTCTAAGAAACAGACAGAACTTTTATCTATTTGGTTTTTCTAATAACCGTAATGTACTACTTAATGTTACCAAAGGCATAAGGTTGCAACCAGCATTCATTACACTTTTTAGGTCAGTGCTTTAAAAATATATTTTAATAGCTTAACTGAATAATCTTGATTCTGATGCCTTAAAATGTTCATCGGTGAGAATGCTTTCGAGTATCAGAAATAATTGTATTTTATCATCTTCCTTTTTTCATTCTCAGACCTGAGATTTCCTAAGTCCAGAGCAAAATAATTTTTACATATTTACTAAAATGCATGGGCATTTATTTTTAAGTCCAGTTTTACTGATGAGGAAGTTAAGGTTTCGGAGACAGAATCAGTACCTTATAGCTGAACCCACTAAATATTCCTGTATGTAGTTGTATGTAGCTGACTTTCTGTATGTCACTTTGGCTTTACAAATGGAAACCTTCCAGCAGTGTATATTTAGGAGATCTATTCGTAGTCTAACACCAAAACCCAACAACTTTCCTGTAGGAAGTCCATTTGCTCCCCCGCATGCATTTGTTAATTTTGTCAGACCTTAATGTTGCTTAACTGTATAGGCTGTAGGCCTCAAGGAGACTTTAAACCATATGAAAAAGACTGGTTACGGCAACTCTAATGTTTTATAACCAGTGCTGGTTTTATCCCAATGCATGTTAACCTCTGCGACGTTCCTTCCCCTTCATACATTTTTGCTTTTAAAGTTTCGATTTCTTTACTTATTTTGATTTATTTTGTCTGTAGACTGAAGAAATGTGGCCAGCACTAGACTGGCACGTTCCCTAATACCCTTTCTCATCTGTAGCGGCATAAAAGATTGGATACAAAAGTGAGAAAATACATGCTAATTTTGGTTAATTCTTTATCTTATGTGAAAGGGAGTTCAGCCTGACAGTTGGGTGCATTTTGTAAGGAAAGGGTAGTATTGGAGATCTAGAAATACATGTTCAAATCATCAGGCTGTGTGAAGTCACCATTTTTATGTATTTTTAATGAGAGCTCTGTTGATGCTTAGAGCCTACCTGAAAAGGGAAAAGTGCCCTCACCTAGTGCAGGGCAACCGCTGGTTATGCACATCTTCCCTCTCCTCCCAGAATTTAAGAACATGCAGCTATCTCCTTAATCTGTAGTAAGAGGAAAATAATCTCTTTTTCCTTGTGGCTCTATTTTGGTTTAGAAGAATAAAGGGAGGTTCACACTGCTAAGAACATTTAACAGAAATACCGTTTTGTTTGGGGCATAACAGCGTTCCTGCGTTACCATTTACCATGGAAAACATGGAAGAGCACTCCAGGGTGTCCTGGGAAGGGGAACAGCAGCCACTGCACAGACCACCCAAAACAAAGTCTGTTTTACTGTTACGGGCTTTCCCTGCATGGGAACGCTTGGATTATTTCTTGCTTCTGTGACTGAGATGGGGTCTGGGTGTGGTGACTCAGAAAACCTGCGTTTTTTTTTTTTCTGGTACTCTTAGTGCACCACGAGTGTCTGGCCCTAAATTCGGGAGGGACGTAAGTGTGCTGCCTTTACGCCTCCGCTTCCTCAGCCCAGCAAGTGGGTCTCCTCCAAGGAGGGAGAAGAAAGGTTTATGGAGGGGCACTGGGTTTTGGTGTGGGTTTTTTTTTTTTTTTTTTTTTTTTTTTTGGTTGGTTGTTTCATTTTGGTTTAAAGGTACAAAAGAAACAAACCCTCTCTTGAGCCAGGCAGCTGCTCTCCTGCCAGCCCGCAGGTGCTTGTTCTCCCCGCTGCCCCGCAGAGGTCCCGAGGAGGGCTTTAGGGTGGCTGGAAATCACATGGGGGGGAGCAGGGCTGCGTGGCCCTTGTCTCTCCTCTGTATGCCTGTGCACAAGGAATGGTTTTAAATGTCCTGGGGAGGCAGCTGTGTTCTGTGTGTTTTGCCACTAGGGCACTCTCCTCTGTTTTTCAGCTACCCCTCGCTTCCAGCAGCTTTTTTTCATGCTCCTGTTTGGAACTAGCTCAGCACTGGTGTTCACCTTGTGTATGGTTGCCAAATTCGTTTGGCTTGCCCGCACAGCTGGCTTCGAGGAGTCCTTGATCCAGCTCAGCGTGCGGGTGTAAAGGCGCTTGCGTTGGCGCACGGGTGGGACAAAAGTGTGTAGCGGAGAAGTAAACTGATTGTAGAAATGTGTCCATCCTACTCTGGAACATCAGCTTGAAAAATCCAGCGCCTATCAGACAGAGGTTTAAATCCACAACAAATTAGTGAAAACAAAAATGTAAAGGCAGCTTGCCTGCATCAGCTAAAAAACCACCGTTTTCATTAATTTTCTGCAAGAGCTAGGTGCATCTTGTAATTCATGTTCCTGGTATTCCACTGCTCACCTTGCAGCAGAGATGAAAAATATCACCTTCAGGTTTTACTGTATATCTGCAATCTTGGGAAGATAAATGTCAATGTAATGCATTATAGTACTGACATTCAGAAGTCTTACAAACTCCACTTTTTAAATAAAACAGGGAAGTCAGACTTGAGTCCCTTTACTCAGTAGGAAGAGTAGGCAAGTGATTAATTTTTTTGCCACATCTTATATAAATCTGACTTCCTTTACAAATCTACAGTTGTGTCATACTGTCAAGAATTACTGAACTGGAAATGCCATGCTAAACAAAAGGAAAATATGCTGTTTCCAGGTAAAATGTTATGTCTGAAGTGACTTTTACTGTTTGTGGCTTTCAGCTGCTCTTTAGTAGAGAGATGCATAGAATTTCTGCTATTCAAGTTCTGTTGAAATTATTAAAAATGGAAAGCTGAGTAGTAGCTTATTTTTAAGCTTTTGTATTTTTTAATTGGACTGAGTTAAATGCAAAATGAAAAATTCCAGCTTTAATGAAGTCAGAAAGGCTATCCAAATTTTTTTGCATAGGATCGAGGATAATTCAAGCTGGAAGGGACCTGAGGAGGTCCTTAGTCCAACCTCCTGTTCAAAGCAGGGTCAACTATGGGGTCAGACAGGCTGCTCGGGGCTTTGTCCAGTTGGACCTTGAAAACCTCCAAGGAGGGAGAGGGTAAAACTGCTCTGCCTAACTTATCCTACTGCTTGGCTGTTCTCATGGTGCAAGTTGTTTTTATATCCAGTTGAAAATTTCCATCAATTTCACCAAACAGCACACTGACACCTCTTCATTGCTGTCCCTGATATTTTTAGTTTGCCATGACACTTAAAACTGTAGAACTGTGTTGTGGTTTAACCCTGGCAGCACCTAAACACCACGCAGCTGCTCGCTCACCCCCCCACCCCGGTGGGATGGAGGAGAGAATCGGGAGGGCACGAGTAGGAAAACTCGCAGGTTGAGATAAAAACAGTTTAATAATTGAAATAAAACAAAGTAGAACAGTAATAATAACAGTGATAACAACAACAACAGAATATACAAAGCAGGCGATGCACAATGCAATTGCTCGCCACCTGTCGAACCGACGCTTGCTCGAAACGCGAGCTCCTGTCCCGGGACCCAAAACCCCCCCACACCCTTAGTTTTTCTGCTGAGCATGACGTCACATGGTATGGAATACCCCATTGGCCAGCTGGGTCAACCGCCCCGGCTATGCTCCCCCCGCCAGCTTCCCATGCACCTGGCAGGGCATGGGAGGCCGAAAAGTGCCCGGTGCAAGCACCACCCAGCACCACCCAAAACATCAATGGGCCATCAGCGCTCCTATTATACCAAACCCAAAACACAGCACACACCCCCCCAGCTACTGGGAAGAAAGTTAACCCTGTCCCAGCCGGAACCAGGACAAACTGTTTAATTGTAATTTAAGAAAAAAAAAGTGGGGTTTCTGGTTGGTTTTTGTGTTGGGGATTTTTTGTTTGTTTTAGTTTACTGGAACTGTTTAGGGGGATAGTGGCTCAGTGTGGTTTTCTCTATCTTAACTTAGAAGATTTGTCCAAGTCTACGTTGTGTGATAAAGTAATGTAGTGAGAAAATGTTGATTTGGGTAACTCACATATGACAGTTTTAAACAGAGCATGTACCTTTCATGTTGTGCTGTTGTCACTCGTGTGCAAGAACTTTTAAAAAAGAAAGGACCTCATCCCAAAAGGCGGCTGATTAATGACAGCAATAATATTGGCTTGGTTGACAACCATGCAAATGCATTTTCTCTTACAGAAAAGGCTCTTCTATATTGCTTTCCTTACCATTTTCAATATAATAGTTTTGCAGGTTATTGAAAGGTAGCGAAACACAGTGGATTGTATTTCTTTTGTATTTTGATTAGAGTATCTTCCTTGCGGATTTTTGGGTTTGTTTTGCTGATTCTGTTTTGATATAGAGTAAACAAGTCTGTATAGTTTACTGTTCTGTCCTGGTACATCTGTCCGTTCATCCTTCTCTGGTATTTGATGGCTCATGCATATAGCTTCTCTTTCATACAGAAGATCGAAATACTGACATCTTTCTTCTTTTGCAGTTCTTCCTCTTGGGAGGCACTGTCTCTCCTGCCAGACATAAGTATGAACGGCCTTACTGACTCTTCCTTCTCCAGCTGCTGGCCAGATTTTGCCCTGTTAGAGACAACAGACTCTCTTTCTCAGGGACTGCAGAGGGCTTTTGAAATTGGTTTTCTGACAGGCTTTAACAAAATTGCCTTTGTTAGAAGTTAAAGTGCAAGGCTAGCATGTAAAGGTCTTGATTCAGCGAATTGTGTTCCGGTTTAAACACCCATTTAATGAACTGGATAGATCATAAGTATGCTTCACTAATATCTTTTCTGTGTTAGATGCAGTAAGTGAAGGGCACAGTTTTCATAAATGCAGTTATTAGCAGCTCCATTTGAAGCCTACCAGGAGCGTGCATGCTTCGTGCTTGTGGAAATCACTCTAGCTGGGAACAGCATTACTGGGGTGAGCATAACCTGAGGAAAGGCTCACCGTCGTTTTGAGATCAATTTTTAACCAAAATTCCATTCAGGTTATTTACATGGAGAGTCTGAATTGCCAAGACTTCTGATATAATAACAAAAATGTTTACAAGGAGTGAACATTTGTTAAAAAGATTACAGTGCTTCAGACAAATGCCTCTTGCTTATGCTGTTTGGATGGTGGGGGTATCCTGTGGTTAGACCCCGTGCTGAGAACACTGACTTCGATTTGTTGCAAGCAAGAAGGATCCTCATGCGTCTTTGTGTGTGCTGTACACCAAATAATTTAAATGGTAGAATGCTACAGTCCAATTGCAAAGGAATCAATGCACATGGGAGGATGATGTTCATTTGCATCTTCTCCAGACATGTGGTCAGAAATGCTGGCCAGAGCGTACCTGAGCTGGAAACACAAAGTTCACGTGAAAACCCCCCTCAGGATCTGACAGATGCAGGTGAGTCCCTTGGAAGATGTTCAGGGCTAGAGGCTGATCCTTGGTGCCATGTTAAGAGAGAGCAGTAGGATGTCGCTTCCCAAAGTCGGCTTTGAGAGTAATGTTTTGAACGTTAGTCTTGGGCAACTTCAAGTTTAGATTGCTGGCACCACCGTGGATCATCTGCACTAACAAAGTGAATGTCAAGGCAGTCCATTTCTTGAAGTCCAGGTGCAGCGTGTCTGCTTCTCCGCTAGGTCCTGTGGTCTCAGTGTGAGTGTGGCGACTTCCATAGTCGAAATAAAAGCTCTGCACTCTCCACGCAGTATCTAAGTGCAAGGCTGGAAGCATAGTGGCGAGCAGACAGCTTCAATGGAGTCCATTTGTTGTGGATTGTATTACGGTATTCTTGCTGAATGTCTAAAAGATGCAAAGAACCTGGCTGTGGTCACACATGATGTGGCTTCTAAAGCAAAGCTATGCAATAGGTTTTGATATTCATTGTGTTTACTTCACAGCAAAACAAGTAATGTCACTAGCTGTATTTGTCACAGAAAGAGTAGTCAATTTACCAAGATTGATTTATCTGTTCAATATCTGTTCTTACTAGTTTAGTATTGTTGCAGACCTTTTTTCCTTCTTATACTTCAAATGCATGTATTGTGGTGTTTTGGTGTTTTTGTTTGTTTGTTTGTTTGGTGTTTTTTGTTTTTTTGGTTTTTTTTGGTTTTTTTTTTAGTATTTAGGACAGGTGAGAACTTACCTTACCTCAACAATTCAGTAGAACATAACTAATTTATTGGCAAATACCGCACAGATTCTCTTCAATAGCCTACATAGAAAAGACGCAGGAATGAAGGGTCAAGGAAAGATGAGACGGAGAACACAATTGATCGTAGCAAGCGATTTCCCCTCACTTATCTAGTCAAGCAGTACACAAGGTAGTTATATAAATACTCCGAATTTCTGAAATCTTTTGGGAGTTCAGATGAAACTTTCAGGAACGGGTTTTAGACTGTATGTGTAATTTTCATACAATGCAGCTTTTGGCTTCAGCTGGCTGTTTCTTTGAAAAAGCTTTCAGAATGGTAGGGTTGATCAAATTGTGAAATGCAATTTAAAAAAAAAAACAGAAATAGGCTGTTGTAAAGCTTGAGAATGGTAACAATATTTCAAGATAAATGAAAATCTAATCATGCAGTTTGCTTCTTAATAGCAAGAAATATGAAATGAGATTGACGTATGTGTCTTAAAAAATTGAGGCAGACAAGATATAGCATAGAAACCTGCATCCCTTGATCAAGCCCGTCCATCAGTGATGGATTTATTGTATTGTAAATGTCATTTACTCGCTGAGGTATATAAAACAAATGCATGGTTTTTAAATATCCATCTGTCAGATGACTGAGAAACAAGGATGAAGTTTCTCTGCGGGCTTTAACCAGTGCAGTGTTCATAGCCGATGCCTGGAAAGCCAGAAAAGCTGTCCTCAGCTGCTTAGAACATGAGGATTGATGGTAGTTTTTGTTTCTTTCTGAGGCTTTTTCCCTCTGGAGGGAAAAATAATAGAAGTTGGATATTTTCAATAGCAAAGTTATGGATTATAAATTGTAATGCTTTGGTCTCTTACTTTTTAAATTCAAAGCATGTGCTTGTTTTTACCTGCTTATCTCTACAGCTTAAAATTTGATTACTTAAATTTTGATTGTTTAAGTCCAAAAGAAACAGCTTCATCTCTTTCTTCAGTCTACAGAGAACATTCCTAAAGGGGCTTGGTCTTAGTAAAATGAAAAACCTTTCCCCCCTCATAGTCTACTGTGTAACACCACTACATAGGAAAAGGAGGAGAAGACTCCCTCCTTTATGGAAGCAAATGAAGCTGGACAGAGGGCATCTTGGAAGTCCTTAAGAATCTTTAATGTCCATATGAATAAACATGAGTTCTATTTTTAAGATCTCGCTCAAACATATATGTAAATTGAAGGATATTCCTGGAGTGAGACAGAACGTGGAAGGAGCAATGACTCAACTAGAAAGGTCACAAGCTTCATTTAATGTTGAAATGTAGTGACGAGAACAAATCTTGTACTGAACCTCTTCAGTGGTGCTGTGTTTTAAGCCTTTCACCTTGGAGGGCACAACTTTCTGGGGTGGGAAGATGAAAGAGGTTTTCGGGATGGGAAAGAGATGGCTTGTTATTGCTGAACCGTTAAGGCTGTGGAAGAAAGTACTTAGCAATTGTAGTAATGGCTTGAGTGTAGGTGTAGGACCGGACGAGACCAGCTGCTGGGCACAAAAGACAAGGTGATGCAGCTGAAGATCACGGAGTGCAGGAGTGAAATGAGAAAGTACCAGAGAGAAGGTCTTAGTGATAGAAATGATTTTATGGATTATGGCAATATTGCAGTGAAATAATTCATTCTCATGGCTGTTTTCTCTCTTTGTCTTCCATTTGATTGCAAAAACTATTGGAATTGTTTGCCAAGCACTTGAAAGTGTGTGCGTGTGGCAACGTACTACTGTAGAAATAGTTAAACTACATGGATCAGCATATACTAAATTGACAAGACATCAGTTCAACACTATTTTCACGTATTCAGGATTGTTTGCTCTTAATTTTTATTAATTGTTAAAGTTGAATAGTCTAAGGGATCTACAAGGGAAATTGGTCATTTAAGCTAAGAAACGGGACCTGTTTTCCTGTGTGAATGCCATTTTACTAATCTACTTTACTCACATAACATCTGCTATTCTGCTAGCCTCTAATTGGCAATACAGAGAAAGATAGTAAAGCTCAGATGAAAAATCAATGCATTTTTTTCTGAAGAAGGGAAGAAATAGTCCAAGAGTCATAGATAAAGACCTGATATCTGCAGGCCCTTTTGCATCTTGCAGTCAGCTCTGATGGAGATGATGTCTTAAGCAATTGTCCATTTTGTTCTTAATATTCATAATTTTTTCCAGTCAAGCATTTATAAAATCCCTCTAGAGAGAAAAATTGTGGACAGTTGTCTAATTATGGTATACTCCTCTTTTTCCTTGTATCTCGGGGAAAAACTTCATAGGCCAGCAAGGTGTTGGTTATTCAAATTATTATGAAGCAATTTATTATAGCCCAAGTATGCTTCTGATTAATTTTATTGTAAATGTGGGATAATAAATGCCTTTATCTTCACTCTGATTTGCTGGTCTTGACCTGAAAGTGTATTTTTCTATTACAAAAAATGGATTTCAGTTTATCAGGCTGCATTAGAAAACTGTATCTTATGGTGGTGAGCTGTTCTGTATTATATGGTCCAAATGCATGTCTCTTAGGAAAAGCTTAGGGAAGATGGAGAAAAGCATCTAATACTTGACTCTGAAGCCCTTGTATGCAAGTTGAAGGGCAGAGTTATGTTTTCCTTTTTTGTTGATGATTTTACTGTTTTCTAGATGTGTTAGGTAAGCCTTCCAGCACTGTTTTCAAAATCTGATCGAATGCATAGCATTGCTCCAAACCAGATAGCCATGTGCAAATGCAGTACTCCTAATCACTTGGAGGAGGGAGACAGGGTAAAAAATCTTACATTTTCTGCAATCCATTTGGAAATCCAGGGATTTCCAGATATTCAGCTTTTGTCTAGAAGAAAGAGTTGGAAAAAATTTTCACCTCTACCTTCTGCCCCTCTAAAATAGGGTAAGCAATGGCACTATCTTAATCAAAGCACTGTAAACAAACTGGAAATTTGAGAGAAATTAAAAGGAGAACAGAAGGTTGCATCTGAACAAAATACATAACAACAAATGTTTACAGAAATGAGAGATGATAATACTGATTAGAGCCGGCCAGAATTCTGAGCATTTGGAGACTTCCTACAGCCTTCATCTGCTTAAACATTTTTCTGGGGTTGGCTGTGTCCCTAGAAGCCAGTTTGTTGCACTTTTTGTTTAGAAATGCATCACTCTATCAACTGCTTTGCTCCTCCTGTGATACCTACTATGCTGATTTGCCAGCAGTTTGCACATTTGCTTAAGGAACAAGTCACGTTGCTGAACCTCTCGCGCAGCAAGGTACCCCATGGATTGCCAGCAGGTTGAGAAGTTGAAAAAGAATTATTTTCATTCAGTTTCTTCAGAGAAAACAAGATTTAACTTTCTAGGCAGTAAGTGTTGTCCTTCCAGTGAGTAGATGCAACTTCAGGTTGGAACTTCAGTAGATAGACTTCAGGTGGAGAGTTGCTTCAGGAAAAAAAGGAAAACTGAAAGCAATTGGGTCCTTAGAGTCTCCGCTCTCAGACTAGGCAAGAAACTAGACTTTACTTTGGAAAGCCAGAATCAGTGTCTGGTGGGCTTTGCTTACCTGGGACAGTTTTTCTCCCTGGTGCCACAGTAGAATAACTGTGCCCCAGGGCTTGGTGCTCTCCTTGCTCTTTGGTGTCTTCATGGGACTTGGCTGTTATCATAACAGCGTTCTGAACAACTAAATGACAATAAAATATTTTAAATGGCTGAATTTAGCATGAAGTGAGTCAACCAGCATACAAATTTGATTTTTTTTTTTTTTTTTTTTTTTTAATTTGTGTGGAGTCTCATCTGTGGTATAGCAACCCGTATGGTGCATTCAAGGGTAAACATAGCGAACCGGTGCTTCTTTGTGGGCTTGGAGGTCTGAGTCACTGCAGTCTCTGTTTGACAATGAATTACTGTGGATGATTGTCGTGGTTTAACCCCAGCCAGCAACTAAGCACCACGCAGCCGCTCGCTCACTCCCCCCAGGTGGGATGGGGGAGAGAATCGGAAGGGTAAAAGTGAGAAAACTCATGGGTTGAGATAAAGACAGTTTAATAGGTAAAGCAAAAGCCGCACACGCAAGCAAAGCAAAACAAGGAATTCATTCACTACTTCCCATCGGCAGGCAGGTGTTCGGCCATCGCTAGGAAAGCAGGGCTCCATCACGCGTAACGGTTACTTGGGAAGACAAACGCCATCACTCCGAACATCCCCCCCTTCCTTCTTCTTCCCCCAGCTTTATATACTGAGCATGACGTCACATGGTATGGAATACCCCATTGGCCAGTTGGGCTAGCTGTCCTGACTATGCTCCCTCCCAGCTTCTTGTGCACCTGGCAGAGCATGGGAAGCTGAAAAGTCCTTGACTAGCAGACTACTTAGCAACAACTAAAAACATCAGTGTCTTATCAACATTCTTCTCATACTAAATCCAAACCACAGCACTATACCAACTACTAGGAAAAAAAAAAAAAAAAAATTAACTCTATCCCAGCTGAAACCAGGACAATGATGCTCTACAGAAGTTTGCAGTTGAAATACCATGCTAAATACATGCTAATGACAATGTAGGCTGCAGTATGCAGAAATTTGTCTGTTGTGCAGAGAAAGAAGGAAGGTTATGGGCATTTGAAAAGCAGTTGATGGCAGACTCTTAGAGTTGAAGCACAGTCTCTGGGTCAGCTGGTGGTTGATTAGACCAGTCTTAAGTACTTAACCTAAAATGACTTACCTTGTATGATGTACAGTATTTGTCTTTTCTCGATTTGTGTCATGTTCCATTAAGAAGAGCTGGCCAGGATCAGTGCAGGCAACCTTCTTGGCAGGCAAGGGAAGCGTGTGGTCTCCTGTGGTCTCTGGTTTCTTGGGGACCAGAGAAATTGCACTTTGATGCAACAGAGAAAGCCACTTAATTAACAAGAATCAAAAATACACCTGAAAAGATGCAGTGTGTAGGGAGATACTTCTATGCTCTTTTATTTATATTCTGTCCCACTTGCTCACTTTGGCTTTCTTCTACTGAAAATGTTGATTATTCTAGTTGTAATAAACTTGTAATCGATTCTTGCTGTTCTAAGTGTAAAAGCCTTTCTGTCATCTTTGGTGTGCTGTCTGTAAGGAGAGGATCTAGGAGGCTCTGGGTCACATTTCTGTCTTATCCAGGGTCCTCTAACAACTTTTCTATTACTCTGCAGCAAGTAGCTACAGATGTGGTTTGGTTTTTTTATTGCACAGGCTACTAGTGCCAACATCTTTCCATTTCTAGAACACGGGAGAGACTGAAATACAACATCACCTTAGGTAATACAGCAGCTTCATTTATGATTCAGTTTAAGAATATTTGTGTTACTTGAAAATGATTGTAATCTTAACGATAAGAGGCTATTTTGCCTGCTTTAAAACTAGCCTTAAGTTACAAAGTTAAGCAGAGATTTCTTTAATATCTGTTTATTCAGGTCTTTATCTGAGTCTTTCTATTTTAGGTCTCCTTAGTTACTATCCCAGATTACATGGTGCTCTCCAGAGCCACAAGGAGAGATGCATTGCTTGTGGTTACCTCCACAAAGTTCTTTGTTCTCTCAAAGGCATCTCTTAAGTGGAGGCTTTGAGTGAAGCGGATCTTCTTTAATGCAGCATGACGAACTACAGATGGGACCAGAGGCAGTATGGGACAATAAACTATGACAGTACCAGGAATGGAAGGATGGGATGTGTAAAAGCTGAGTAAGAGTTGAATCTCAGGCAACAAGGAAGGCAAGTTGGAGGCTTTAACAGCTGGTTCGATATTCCCCAAACGCTGAGTGCCAGTAAAAATGAAGACAATAAAAGACTGCTATTTTTGACAGTAATTTGTTCTGAAGCACTCAGTGTCTTTATTTTTACTTGCTTTCAGTCAGGCAGAGTCTAATTGTGAAACTGCCTGTTGCACAGGAATTTGAGTAGTACTGCACCTCTCCTAAGGAAGCACCATGTAAGATAGGTCAGGTACAGGCCATGTTCTCACTGTCCTTTTTGTACTCTTAAATCTCACTGAAGCTGAGAGAGACAGAGAAGTTTGCGGGTTTTGGGTGGCCGGTGGCATCCCCCATAAGAGACTGGGTCTGGCACGAAGCACTCTGGCCAGGTCTCCTGGTAGTCTCTGCTTTTGATGAAGGTAACTGAACTTTGCTAAGTAAGGGAGTTCACTCAGTCTGGACCAGATGCATATGAGTGTGACCATTACATTTATAGAAAATGCAGACTTCTCCAGGAGGAGGGACGTGTACAGCAGGAGGTTGGGGGGAAGCAGGGACATCGGAAAAGGGAGTGTAGGAGCAAGGGCAGGGGGTAAAGCTGTACAAGCCAAAACAGTGCTTGTGACAGGATTGCATTGCTCTGCGGGAGTTTGTGATACGCGCACAGCAAGGCCAAAGAGGATGACAGAAGCATCATTAGCTCAGATGAATTCCCCTTGCAAGCAAAAGATAATATTGCAACAGAACCATTTCATTTAAATGGGATGCTTAGACAAATATCATACTGACTTATCTAAATGTGGATATATATCTTTAAACAAGGTACTCTGCAGGTAAATGGGTAAAACTCGGGATTTATGGTGTTCCCCTCTGTTAGGCACATAGCTGGGCAATCAAGTTATTTCAACTGAAAAGAAGTATTCTTGCATTGTTAGAAATTTGAATATCAGAGTTACTTATATTTACAGATATACCACAAAAAAAACGGGAAGGACAAGGGGCAGAGGCAGTCTCCATATGATCTGTTACCTGAGGGCTTCCATAGCATAATACAATTTTGTATGCGATGACCTTGTGAGATGTTGGCTACAGACCATAGCAGTATGCAGGAATAGCCTGAAGTCACTGTCCTAGGTGAATGCCTCTGCTGTGACAAAGTAGACAGTATCTTCACAAAAATCCAAGAAGACAGGAAGAGCTAGTTGGTTTTTTTGCCCAGGGAACTCTTACAGCAACAGCAACCATTTAAAAAATAAAATAAGGTTGAGAAACTGAGCCTTATCTTCCTCAGTGTCTTTCTTCCACTCACAGGTTCAAACACCAGCAGAGATGACCTCAGATGTTAGTGAATATTGTTAGTTTTTAGACTCATTACTAGGTAACAAGAAGTTGGGTTTGCTATTTTTTGGAATCAGTGATACAGAGACTTACGTAGATTAATGCAAGTCACTCAACTTGAATGCTAAATTCTGTCAAGCTCCTTCATAATAGCAGAACATCAAGCTGTTGCCAAATTCACATTTTACAAACAGTTCCTCTCCTTTATTATGTGCCCTTTTTATTTTTGAACATGCCACTTGCTTTTCCATAAGCAATGCTCTCAAACCTCAGGAATGTCAACTCCAAGGTAGAAGAAAATTGTTGATCTTACTCCCCTAAGTTGTCTTGCCTCAGCTAACTCAGGTAATTTTGGGGCTCAAAGATACTGCTACTTCATTTTTTTTCAGTGGGCTGAGTCAATATTAATGACTCTGGTCTGCTGGTATCTGTTGAAAACTAAGTTACTTCTGTAACTGTAGAAGTGTGAATACTAGTGATTGTCCTGTTCTGCCGTATCAGATAGGACATAAGGAATGAGTGGGAAAAGGGATTTTCTTCAGTGCTGCTGACTAGCAGTTCTATTACAGGTATCTATCCCTGGCCAAACAGTTCCTTCTCGAGGAGCTACTCAGGAACTGAGAGAAAGGGGGCAAGAAGCAGCAACCTGGATAAAGGATGTTGCAGGGCAATGAATCGCATATCAATCAGCTTGACAGATGCTGTGAAATCTAGGAAGCAGGTGAAGGGGGAAGTTGCCTTGCTTTTTTTAAATTAAAAAAAAAAAAAAAACCCCACAACATTTTATTTTTCATTCTTCAGATGTAGGTGGGAGTACAATACACAGCAGTATAAAACTACTGCTGAACATGCATTTCTCCAAAGCTGCTTGTGGCCCTTGCACCTCAGTTACACTTCAGAGTTATATATTTTTTTTAATGAATAGAACATATATATATCTCTCTCTCTCTAAATATATATAAAAATTATGCATATAATGTAATGCTTGCTTGTTTAGATCATCAAAGTTCTTTTTTGGGGGAGTTTTCTTTGTGGCTCATGAGTGGCTTCTGACCAAGTCTTGTGTTGAACACTCCAAAAAGTAGACTGATGTGGTCATCTGGTAGGATTACTTGCTCTTTGGAGATGCCATCACAGTAATGTGTTTGTGGTGCAAAAGTGTAGTCAAGTTAGTTCTGTCTACCAAAACTTATTCCGGGTTGGTATAACACAACTTAGACAGCTTTAGCGCTAATAGGTGTGATTTAGGTCTTGTTTAAGTACGTTTTGTTTCCCTTAGAATATTTAATGGGGCAAAAATCTACTATGGAGAGATGGCATTGGTTGCATAATGGACTTTTATGTTGTCAGTATATCTGTCAAAATTGAGGGCAACTATGAACATAAGAACATAACTTACAGACTTATGTTTTCCTGGAAATGCTGGTGATAAATACCATCAAC
Source organism: Phoebastria nigripes (assembly GCA_035582835.1). NCBI lineage: Eukaryota > Metazoa > Chordata > Aves > Procellariiformes > Diomedeidae > Phoebastria > Phoebastria nigripes. The sequence goes on along the minus strand of JAYKAV010003038.1, from coordinate 298,737 downwards.
AGTATGGTTTTTTACTTGGGTTGCACAAAGCATGCAATACAGTGATTTAGCAATCTGTTCTTTTTATAAACACGTATTTTTTAAACTTCAAAAGTTTTCTATAATTTAGTGTGAAATTGTATTTCTCTCTGTGTTTCCACAGTTCCCATAAATGCTCTAAGTTTACACAAGTTTTAAAAGTCACTGTAGGAGCTACTGAGCACATAAGTATGCAGTCCTTCACCTTTTGAGTGCCTCTGAAACACACTGAGAGAAGAAGCCACAGCAAGAGAGAGACAGTTTTTCCCAGGCACTGTGACAGCAAATGCCCCTTTCAAGCCAGGTGGCTTGAATGCCACTGCTCATACTCGACAAAAGAATTCTCCTGGTCCAACTTCCGCCCTAATTTGAGTCAACACAGTTGCCTTGTGATGAAATTGTTTGGTGTAAGGTTTTGCAAAATAGGACTTGAAGGCAGTGCTGCATGTGGAGCTTAAAACAGACCTTTCTGTGCAAAAAATTGTAATGATTACAAAGGGCTTTATTATTTATTTATTTATGTATTTTGTTATAGCAGTTTTTATTTATGTATTTTGTTACAGCGGTTGTACTATAACTCTTTATCCTTGTTTGAGAAGCTGTGTTTTTCCATTTGTGTGTGCTTTTGGTTTTGCTTTCCCCTCTGCAGCTGGTCCTGCACTAGCTAGAACTTGTGATTGCTCAGATGGAGGTTACTACGGGTGGTGGAAGTGGAAGGAGTGTCCAATCTTACGGGGTCCCTCTGACAGTAAGCCAACTGTGTTGTGCGAATCATTGCTTATTTTATTTATTCTGAAGTTAGTGGGTATCTAGAGTGAAATCTATTCAGAAATACATTGTTGGATGTGTTGATTTTCCCTTTTGTCTGTTTTTGATCCTGTATACTGAAAAGTCTTCCAGTTTTTTGATCATAAGAGCGTTGTGGAGTCTTTTCCTACCATGTGGCACAAAAATAGTTGTAGGACTAAGTAATTCAGTGTGGCACTTTATTTTTTCCATCTATGCCCTGAACTGTAACCTGGTAATTAAGACCACACATAATAATTCAAAGCAAACCAAAATATACTACACATTGGGGTTTTTTCTCTCTCTCATTAGCTGGTAGAGCAGAATCGTGCTAGAAGCTTGGCTGAGAACAGGCATTATTTTAGTATCTTCCTAGCATGAGTCTAGTCAATATGGAAATCTGTGAATCCAGCTTGTAGTCATTTTTTTTTTCTTTTTCTTTCTTCTTTCTTTCTTTCTTTCTTTTCTTCTTTCTTCTTTCTTTCTTTTCTCCTTCCTTCCTTCCTCTCTCCCTCCCTCCCTCCCTCTTTTTTTTTTTTTTTTCTTTTTCTTTTCAAACAAAGTAACTGAATAAATTAAAACAAGCCCCTCCTATTTACTCAAATAATTGAAAATGCTAGGCTCTATATCATTTCTCTCGAGTGGCCTTTTTTCTCCAATAAACTAGGAGTGTGGCTGCATTAAGTTGAGGCAAACAAAGCAAAATACTTTAAATATGTTGAAATCCTTGCTAAACTGATAGCTGTGTGGTCTCTGTCAGAGTATCTGTGACAGAGGCTCTATTCAAAATGCTTCTTTTTTGCATAGAAGAGGAACTTGCATCAGGGGAGCTCTGAGAGCTATTGATTCATCCTCAGTTAAAAGTCCTTGAACCCTTCCTTATGGTAGAAGAACATATATTGTATTTGCCTTTAATGGTAAGTGCAGTGGTGTAGATGCAGCCAAGAGTTAAGAAAGGTAAAAGCTAGATTGGAGAAAATAGAACTACATAGGGATTGGCCTCCTAGGTTACTAAAATATTAAACTGTATCAGTTTTTATAGTTTTTCATGAGGAACACCAGAATATTGCAATGCTCAGTATCTGTCTTTAAGCAGCTGGGCATGAACACATATATTCTGAGAGTGTAAGGTTTTTTAATTTCCTTTTGCATCCTTGGGTAGTGAGAATACTACTGGATTCTACTTAATTATTCCCCTTTTCATTTTTTGTGCATCACTGATTTTTGTCTAGATGAGCAAGTTGCTTTTACAGGATGTTGCTTTGAATTAGCAAACTTTTTTCAGTATGATAATCTTCCATTTTAGAAATGAAGCAAATACGCTTTTTTAACATCAGTTTGTACTTCAGACATTATTTCATAGTGAGTTTTAGGGAGTTGCCAGTCTTGAACTGGTTGACTGAAGAAAAGCAGATTATGCAACTTTGACATTTTCAGTTTTATTGCCAGCTACAACTCCAACCCTCATGCCGGCTGACCAATCTTGCGGCCCTATGGAGGCCTCTCCCAGTTTTTTCTTTTATTTTGTATAATTTAGAAACATGTTTCCAAAAGGATAGTTATGTTCCTTATACCTTTAATTGCATTCCTCTCTTTTGCAGAAAGGAAGAACCTAATTTGCAAAAAAACTTGCACCAGATACCTCCTTTTTTTTTTATACAAGTCAGGGATTGACTGTATTGATATCATCTCACTGTTTCCGAAACACCCGTTGCAGTGACTCATACGTAATCCCCTAAGGAGTGAAAAGAACATTTGAAAAATGAAGAAGCATGCACTGAACTGGAGCTGGAAAAGCTGGCAGGAAATCCTAGACCTAGCCCTATAGAAAAAAACAATGATCTGTGGAATAAACATTTTTCTAGATTACTGAATGTAAACAGCTTACTATGTGTCCTTTATAAAGATGTAATGAGATTTTGTGGTTGTTTGTCTTCAGATGTGAGAGAATTCACAGATTTTTGCTTCTCTTGCCTCATTTTTGGAAAACCTAGAAGTGCAGTGTTCCAGATGTATGTCGTGCTCACTTCTTCCGAGACCTCCCTTCCCCTTGTTGTCATTGAGTTGGTCTCTTCCAAAGTTTTTCAAATAATTTTAAGATTATCTTGTTTTCTCACCTAAGAAAGGTTGTTGTGATTTTTTTTTTTTTTAACATGCATGCCTTCCAGTTTGACTGTCATTGTTGTATTAATCTTTTACAAGTTTGATGCTACATTTTTAGCTGAGCCAAACTTTTAATCAGTGAGGCACGCTGATTAAAAATTATTTCAATTTTTTGGATATGTCATTAAATCATGGGGGAAAAAAAAAAAAAAAAAAAAAAAAGGAGAAGTCATAATTCGTAAAAGAGAAGAAGCACTAGAAGTTCCTAACTAAGGCATTGTGGCTTATATGATGACCAAAATAGTTCTGTGATTGTGATTTGACTTTGCTTTTTTTCCACAGTATCTGGAAAAACCTTTGTCTCAGTTATCTCTGGAGAAACAAATAACCTCCAGGAACTGTGGACTGCACCACGCACTTAAACACTGTTAGGTCCTTTTTTTTCTTTTTCTTTTTTTAAATGCCCGTAAAATGCTGACGGAGTTAATTTTCTTCATAGCATCCCACATGATCCTGCGTTTTAGATTTGTGACTGGGGTGGGGAGGGAGGATTGAGCAGCTGTGTGGTGCTGAGCTGCCTGCAGGGATTAACCCACAACAAATGCCTTCCATCATATTTGTCCTAGGTACAGAGAAATTGGAGGAAAGAAGTGAATGAGTGTGTGTCTGTGTGTTTGTGTGTAATTTTCTTGTTTTATGCAATATTTTCCCAGGCCTGCAAAAATTGAATATATTTAGTGTCTGGAAGGGAACAGCAAATAAATGCATTATAGTGCAAATTGTGCATAACAGTTATAATGAGGCTAAATGTAGTACAAGATAAGTCATAGTTCTGATGACAGCAAAATAAACAAATTACTTTGAGAAGTGTTATGTTTCAGTCAGAGAATTGGCTAAGTGGAAGCTCGTAACTGTTTTATAGATGGTGGAAGTGGAGTGAAAGGATGTTTAATTTCATACAGACCAAGGGCCTGACTGAGGCTAGTGATCCAGGATGGTGTCTGAGAGTGGCAGCCTGTAAACCTGGCTGCTTTCTATGCTCCCTTCCCTTTGGACTCTTCCAGCATCCACAACTGTTGAATTAGAGTTTTTAGAAGGTACCTCCCTGCCCAGTCCTTTTACAGTCCACTTATGGACCTGTCATCCATCACGTTGTCTCATCCCTGGTTCTACTGTTGGTACCGTCTCTCTCCACAGCCTCCTGTGCAGCATATTCCAGGAGATCACTGTGCAAAGAACATTTTTTGGTTATCTCCTATAAATTTTGTCAAGCGCCTCCGGTTCTTGTATTTAGGGTAAACAGTGGTTTTCCACTCAATTTATCCATCACCTTCATGATTTTCTGAACTTCAGTCGTATACCCCTCAGTCATCACATCTCCAAACTGCAGGCTTTAAGACAAAAGACCAGCCTTTATGGTCTTAAGACACCTGTCCATCTCCTCCTTCATTCTGGTTGTCCTACTCTGTACCTTCCCTAACTCCAAAATGGCCTTTTGAGACACAGAGACCAGAATGAAATATTACTGAGGATGTGAATGCATCAAAATTTTATGCAGTCAAAATGATGCTTTCTTTAAGCATCCTTCCTGATGATGCCCACCATTTTGTTGGCTTTTACAGCTGCCTCAGCACTCGGAGCAGGAATTGGATGCGAGTTTGTAAGAGCTGAGTGCTCAGCAGTGTTCTGACAGTCAAGTGGCAAAGCCTTCCTTTTGATTTCTAGGGTGAGTGTGAGATGGTGCTCTTCTCCAAAGTCCTCTCAGAACTCTATTTAGATCCATGGCAGCCTTCTACCTCCTTGCAAAATATGCCTTTTCACGTGCCCTTATCCTTCCCTTTCTCACGCTGGCTTTTCAGTTCCTCAGAAAACAGTGATGGAAGAACAGAATAATGTAACACTTCTGCATTTTGTGTATATCTTCCCTGTTTAAACCAGAACAAGCAGAGAGGTCAGAAAGTTTCTTGAATAAACTCTATTATTTTGAATTGGCGCCAGTCTGACTCCCATTGTTACCATGTTAACCTAGACATATTTTATACTGGATTTTTCTTAATTTATGAAGTTTCATTATGCAGAATAATATGTGAGGAAAATACTGTAATGTAGTAAGTATTATGTGGTTTAGTTAAACATGGACATGAGTCAGCATTGTGCCCATGCCACAGTAAAGGCAAACTGCATAATGGGTTACACTAGGAAGAGCTTAGCCACCAAGCAAAGGGATGTGGTTTGTCTCCCGACACATAGCATCTGGAGCACTGTGTCTGGTTTCTCTTCCTGCACTGCCCAGCACAGGAGAGATGTTAACAAACGGAGGGGACCTAGCAAAGACCTGCTAAGGAGGTCAGAGGGCTGCAGCACATGACACAGTCATGGGAAGGGTAGTCATAGGGCTTGGTTTGGCTGGAGAAAAGTCTAATGGGGAATCTAATTGCATCTCTTCACCCTTGAAAGTGAGGTTACAGAGAAAACAGAAATAAAATCTTCTGAGGGGTGCACACTGAAAGGACAAGAGGCAATCACCACAAGATACAACATGAGAAACTTCTACTGAGGTATGAGGAAAAATATCTTCACTGTGAGACTGGTCAAGCAACTGGAACAGGTTGTCCAGAGAAACTGGAGGTTTTTGGGGTGTGACTGGATGAGCCTCTGAGAAACCTGATCTAACTGTGACGCCATCCCTGCCTCCAGCAGGTTTGAATAGGTGACATCCTTCTGATCTCAATTTTTTTTGTTTGATTCTGTATTTGTGAATAGATAGTGAGATGTTGCTAAAATGTGTGCATTGTTAGATGACGCTGACATCTGTAGAGAACGTCTGTGCTGTTTACAAATAGATAATTTTAGCAGGAAAACTGAACTTTCAGCAATGTTTCCCTGTTGTCCTCTTGGACAGTAGTATTGGAAAAAGCAGTGACTGTATGTTTTGGTGAGTGTTCATGGGTGGGGCTGTTGTACTCTGGAGACTTCACACTCGGACACTTCAGAGCCTTTCTGTCTGGCTTCTTCTAAAATCATCCACCCTTCTTCTAACCCCACCAACCTCGTTGATCACTGAGCATGCCAAGCAGTTTTCAAAATCCCAGCCTTTCTTCTCAGTGAGAACTTCAGATCGCTTGGTGGGGAGGCAAGGAGGAGTGCTGTAAAGTGGCAAAGTTGTTTTAAACAAGGATGCAGGAGATGCCAGTGCCTGTGGCAGCTCTCTTCAGCCCCAGCACTGCTTCCCCAGGCGGGTCTGTCTCTGTGGCCGTGCAGCAGATCAGGGCTGCATCTCATTTTTGTCTGCTGCCACCAGTGCCTTCAGCTTACCTCACAGCTCTAAAAACAGCACTGCTGTTGCAGTAGTGCTTGGTGGGAGCAAGTCGGGGGGGTGAAGGGTAGGGATTAGATGTGGCTCGAGGCTGCCGCTGATGTGTGTGCCAGATTACACGTAGTCATGGCACTCTTTCCCAGCGCAGGAGCATCTTGAGGCTGTATCTAGCAACCACTGAGACCCTGTGGAGGTCTCAGCAGCTGGTATGCGAAGCCTCAGAAACACCCTGTCCAAGAGTGGCCCCAAGGACGCCATGCTCTGCATTGCGACGTTGTCTGCCTCCATACCACCCTCTCCTTCCTAAAATGCTCTGTCGATGCTCCCTGCACATTAGTTTGGTGTGCAGCCTGAACTGTGTTCAAGTTAACGTGTCCTATGTGGGTATTTGGTCTTTGGGAATGCTTTGGCCATTACTCCATTTCCAGGACCTACTCACCAAGGTAAGTGTGGACACCAGCTGGTGATGTTCTCCAGCAGCCCGTTGCTTTACTAAAATGAGTTCATTCTGCCCCATGTCAGAGACTTCTCCCTTCTTGCTTAATGTATATTTAGCATCAACTCTCAGTGCATTAAGGTATCAGATTTAAATAAATAAAGGGTCATAAATTTATATGATCTCCTGCTGTTTCTCTGTGTGTATATATAGGATGACAAGGAAGTCAACAGACCTATGCCAAACAAAGGAGACCATGGACTAGGAAACGAGAAGTTCAAACCTGTGGTACCTTGGCCTCATGTTGAAGGTGTGGAAGTGGACTTGGAATCCATTCGAAGGAAAAATAAGGCCAAAAATGAACTAAATCATCATGGTGGTGGTGATAACAAACAGCAAAACATCATCCAGAGGCAGTATCTCACATTTAAGCCTCAGACATTTGTATACCGAGATCCTGTTTTACGACCTGGAGTCCTTGGTAATTTTGAACCCAAAGAGCCTGAGCCTCACGGAGTTGTTGGTGGCCCTGGAGAGGAAGCGAAGCCATATGTTTTAGGAGCAGATTACAAGGAATCCATTCAAGCCAGCATTAAAGAGTTTGGGTTTAATATGGTGGCAAGTGATATGATCTCACTAGATCGGAGCGTTAATGACTTGCGTCAAGAAGAGTAAGCAACCTTTTTGTTTTCTTTTAGTTCTGTTTTTACAGGATTTAATTATTTTCTTTCCATATATCTTAATCGATGCTTAAAATAATATTATTAATTAGGCCAAATACTCAAGGCTTCTTGTCCTGACAGGCAAGAGTGCTGTACTATACCAAATGTTTCCATATATTATTCTTAATGCTGTTCCAATTATTCCTTTCATGAATACTTAATCTATATTGCTTTATCTCTGAAGTCATTCGTTTTAGTGTCTAATTGCATGTGTTTGCATGTTCCAGGTCCAGCCACAGTCTTCATGGTCATATCTTCTTTTCTTAATCCATAACTTAAGATTTGTTTTTAGGAAAGAATGCTTTCTTTTGTTATGTCATGCAGAAGTTCCTATGCTACAGTTATTCAGTTTTGGTTTCACTCCAATGCTTTAAAAAATTTAAAAAAAAAAAAAAAAAAAAAAGAACAGAACCAAAGAAATATTGTTGCCTTTAAACAACTCTGCTTAATTACCTCCATTAACAGAAGTATAGATCTGCCATAGTGGCATTTGGGGTTTGGAGCTGATGGAAGAGTAGTCTTCTAGCAGTGTCTCACCGCATTTGTCATAAAGAAGGAAGCAATCTCAGAAAAAACATTTTTTACTTGCTGGGAGGGTGTCTGCTTTGGTATGGGGAAATTCTGGGAAGTTATTAACATTTGCTCAGTGATTACTAACAGGTTTACACAGTCTCTTCTGATCTTTGGTATGTGCTGGAGCCAAATTTGCTCTCAGGCTAATCTAACAATTTTCCTTGTTAAATATCAGCGAAGGACAGGTCTCTGAGCAAACTGACTGATTGGTAGGAGTTTTGGTTGGTTGGTTTTGGGGGGGGGG
>JAYKAV010003038.1:144978-290518 GCA_035582835.1 Phoebastria nigripes | reverse complement strand
CCTACATACCAGGTCTGGTTGGAAAACAATTCTGTTTTTTTTTTTTCTTTTGGAGGGGAGGGTATATGAATTTAGATATGAAATGAGGTACTTGCCTGTTTTCACTTCCCCCTCATCCCTAGCAATGGAGCTATCCCGATCCCTGGACTGGGTGCCAACCTCTGGGCTGTATCACCGGCCGGTTACTGGGGCTCTGCTGTGGCCTTTTACAGCGGGTGTTTTTCCATTTTGCGAGGTAGGAGAGAACTGGCCGGCTGTGCGTCTGACTCATGCCTCTGCGTGCACGGCTGCTTGAATTTACTACCTGGTGCGTACTCGTTGAAAGCGAATGGAGTGCAGAGAGTACAGCGTTTCCCTTCCTTCGTGCCGTGTTCCTCGGGTGACTCACTAAAGGCTTCCACGTGCTGGCACTCAGAGGAGAGGACCGTACCTGTCCGCTGCCGGTGGCAAGGAAGCGTTGGCTGTCCTGGGGCTCACTTCAGTTTTCTTTCTGCGCTGCGGTCAGCAGTTGGACCTCTGTGCTAAAGAGATTTTTCTGAAGGGGAAGAAACGATCTGGGTAACCTGCGTAGGTCGGCATTTTCTTTTAGGAGGTTATTCCCTAGGCCCTGCTGCTGCTGCTGAGGCATGTGCAGCCACTGGGGCCCCTTTCCTAGGAGGCAAGAGGACGAAGGAAGCTCACAGAGAAAAACCGTTTCCCCGCCGGGCGCTGTGATTAACTGAGCGGAGGGGAGCTGGTGCCAGGAGTTCGTGTTAGCAGCRCTGGCTTTGGCCCTGCCTTCCCTAGGGAGAGGGGGAGGAAGGAGGTGGAAGCGCGCTCCCCTCCTCGCTCTCCGCTCCGCAAGGGCAGCAAAGCAGAAATGGCAGCGTTGTGTGAAGGTGGGACCAGGCCGCCTCTGCCCAGGCTAGTAACTGTATCTTTGGCAGCAGAGCTCCAGTACTCCCTGCCCTCCAGCTTTCCCCAAGGTGGAGGGCATCAGAGAGCATAGGTATCTGCCAGGTAGTTCCACGCCTATAGCTTCCTGAAGTATTTTTGGCATAATCTCAGAGTTTGTCTTCTGTTCTGAAGGAGAGTAATAAATAGAAATTCCCAAAGAAGAATTAAATACTTTGCATACATTGAAGAATAGGAGGGACAGCCATGTGACCGATCGGAGCAGAACAGATTAATTTTAGGAACAGTTTCCTCCAAGCACACTTGCAGATAAGTCTTCCATGGAGGTCAAAGCCAGCAGCTCAAGTCAAAGTTAGGTTTTATTATTTAATATTCTAAGCAAGCAGACAAAACAGCATGAAAAACAATGTGAACAAAAGGCATCTTTCAGACAACTTTTTATCAAATATTTTATGTATTGAATACTTGGGATGCTTGCCATTGCCCTAAATAGGTTAAAAAGGTTTATAGCTTCTGTGTGTCTCCTGGGAAGGGCAGAAGAGAGGGGAAGCAATGTAAGATTGGCTGACACTGCTGTACACTTTCAGGTATCAACATACGCACTGTCCTGCTCATCCCCCGATACCGGCGGGAAATGCAGCAAAAGGTAGCAGATTGCCTGTTGGATGCACTATTCATTTTCCTCCCACTGATCTGTTTCATAAGTCCAGAAGCCATTTTGGTTGATAAGGCTGGTCAACATTCAGTTTAATCCTACTGAAGAGCAGTATAATCATCTTTTTTTGGTTAATGGTATCTTGGCATTGCTAATTGAGGAAGATCTTTCAGGCAAAGACCGGGTTATTCGTTCATAGACATTCAAATCCAGGTAGACCTCACCTCAGCCTTCTCCTTCTTTAAGCATCAAAATTTTTAAGCTTCACCCTAAGCAGTCAGGTTTGTTCAGTGGAGCATGCCAAACGCTTTCCCAGGCAGCGCTAGCGGGAGTGAAATAGTGCTGCAAGAACTGCCTCTCTCAGCTTAAAAGTCACGTAGCCTTAGGGCTTGTCCCTGCTGGAGGGGGAAGAGGGAGGAAACGCCAGTCAAGGGGGATTCAATCCTGCCATGTTTAGATTTGACTTTGGAGTTGGACATGTTGCCAAGATGATTTGCCAGCTGCCTTTATTGATTCAGTAGGACCTTTGCTGGTGTTTCTGGGCAGTCTCAGCTGCTGTAAAAAGCCTTAACTCTTGCTGCGCACTGTAGAGAGGAATAACGTTGGATGGCATGTTGAAGTTGTTTGTCAGGTACATCAGAATATTTCTGTTTTGCCAGTACTGCATACTCTTGGCTCATGGATTTTAACCAATCTGTTTCGAGGTTGAAGCCGAGCACTTCTGTTGGCATACAGGAAGTCATAGGTTTGGTTAAACAAAATCAAGACCATATGGGGATATGTAAAAGTCAGCGTACAAAACTTGAAAGATGGCATCATCTCACTGCAGCCTTTATGCACTCTGCAGGAGGGCCAGAGGAGCCATAACTGGGTTTAGGTGGAGCAATACCTGTTTTCCACTTTATTTGTAGTTGCAGAGAAGTAGAGCAGGCTTAGCAGGCCCTGTCCAAAACCTCTGTACAGTTGCTGGAAGAAAACTTTTTCTTAAAACTTGGTGATTTTTACCATTTTTGGATCTTTTGTTATCCTGAAAGGTGGCAGCCTTTTACTTTTAAGAGTAGTCATTTATATTGAATTTTACATGTTGTCTCTGCCTCCTAGCAGACCTGCGATAAAACTAATGTTAGCTTTAGGGAAGAAGGATATTAATTTGATTGCTCCCTGGATAATTTTTTTTTTTTTTTTTTTTTTGTGATCAGGAGTCTGTGCAGAGGTAGAGCTGAAGTAAAAATAGAGTGATAAAGTTTCTGGATGATCTTGGATTCAAAATAAACACACCATGTTAGGAAAATAAAAAATGGACCTAGGTTTGAGGATGAATGATGCCAGGTAACAAGGTGTGTCCTCTCAAAAAAAAACTCGTGACTGAAGAGAATTGCTGCTAGGGAGAACAAGAACTGAGTTGTTTTTCCAGCATAATGAGCCACTTATCCAGAGTATTTTAAAATACAATGACATTAAAAAAATATAGCTATACTGGGTCTGACCAGAGATCATTTTTCTTGACAATCTTGTCTCTAGCTCTGGCCAATAGCATAGGCTTGGGAGAAAACATACAAGAATGGACTAAGTTTCATTCCTGGCAACCAGTGGGCTGGGACACTTGAGCCAAAAATTGCAACAGGATTGTCATGCTTCATAGACCTTTTTCTGTGCACAGACTTGTCTTTTAAATGCATTTATACTCTTGGAATTAATGACATCCTGAGCCAGTGACTTTTTCCAGGCTGAAGAACACGGTGTTTGTTTAACCTCTTCTCCCGGATACTGTCATGTACCTCTGTTACTCTGCTGCCCTGTGATATGGGAATATCGGGAGATATCTACATCAAGCTACTATATAAACATTTCATGTTCCTTCCTTGTTATTCCTACCATTCTATTTGCCCTTTCATTAACTCTGAGGTAAAATGCTCAAAGAACTATCCACATTTGACTCCCAAGATTTTTTTTGAGTGGTAATGCCAAGTTTAGGGTCTATCACTGAGTATACGCACTAAGAGTGGTCTAACACTCCATAYACATTCATTTGTACTTGCAATGAGCTCTCCTGCCAGCTCATTTCCTTGGTAGTGTCCTTGTATTATTCTGCAGCTGTTTATAGTCATTTTAACTGCAACTACGAAGAACTTTTTTTTATTGTTCAGTAATGACCTGGAAGAGGAGGTGGACAGCTTGGATCCCAGCACAGACACTTATGCTGCTACAGTCATAAACTCCCCTAAAAAATTGGAATGAATAGACAGTTTTTACACTTTGGCAGTTACTAATCTAAGAGATCTTCCATCTTACCCTGCCATACTTTGATGAAGAAATTTGCTTGTAAAGAAAGCAAAGAGCCTCTCAAAGGCTTTGGAAATTCAGTTACTCTATTAATAGGCTGACCCGTCTCCACATAGTTTTTGATTTCTTCAAAGGATGATAGTATGTTTCTGCAGCATGGCTTTCTTCCACAAAAGCTGTGTCTATGGTTTACTAATTTTGTTATTTATTACTAGCTTATTTTCAACACAGAAGTCAGACTTAGTGGTCTGCAATTCTTCAGCTCCCCGGGGCCCTTTTATAAAAACTGGTGTCATGTTTTCCTCCTTCTGTTTGTTTGATAACAAGGCTGGTGTCAGTAATAGTTATACACCACAATAGTTTGTCAATTTACATTGTGTTCTTTTGGAAATACTGGGTTTATAAAAAAAAAAAAAAAAAAAACGAAAAAAGCAATTAGGCTCTTCATGGCAGAAAAATCCAGTAGAAGCTATCATGCATATATCTGTTATCTCTGACTTACAAAGTCCTTAAGCTTTAGGTAGCTGAAGATAGGAGCATATCGTGGGTAGCATCACTGTGTGTTTGCCCTGGTTTTGTTCTCTTCCCTGGGTATCTGGCATTGGTCACTGCTAAGAGTCCAACGGAAATACTTAATTTAGCTTTCCTGCTTCTGAAGTGGTCTCTTTTCATTTTGATCATCTATCAGCCCAACAGACTTTCTGGCAGGCATCCTACTTGTGGTGTTTGAAAAAAATATTTCAATAGCAGCTTTTATACTTCAGTAAGCTATTTCTCAAACTTTTTTTTTTTTTTTAAAATCTATCTTATTATTTACATTCAGTTTGCCTGAATTAGTGCTCATTTCTCGTTTCCTTGTTTGGACACCATCCTCTGTATTTAAAGAATGTCTGTCTTACTGCAAACAGGGTCTGTTTTTTAATTATGCTGGCTTTCCTAGTTCCTGTCTAGGCCTTTTTATGATTAATTATAAACACCCCCAGCTTCTGATACAGTGTCTTTAAAAAAGCTCCATGCTACCCGAAAGCATTTTACCCTTAGTTTATCTTTTCAGTAAGCCTACTCAGTTCTTTACAGCTCCCTTTTCAAAAGTAGGTGTTACTAGGAGACCTTCCTTTTGGCATTAGAACTTCAGTGTGCTGTGGCTACAGTTGGAGCGTGGCTCCTACACAGGTATGTGGTCTTCAGCTGAGCTCCACGTTGCGCTGAGGACTCAAAATGTGCTGCTTCTCTTGTGGGTTCTCTGATGTGCTGCCCCTGGAAACGCTAACTAGTGATGCCTGAAAGGGTAGTCTCTGGAGCACAGTTTATATTTACTGTGCCCCCTGAGGCGGTGGGAGTCTCCTGCCTGTGTCTCCTGTCCTCGCAGGTGCTCCGATTCCTCCATACACATCGCAGGTGCTGTCTGAGTCCTGCTTGGGCAGCCGGTACTTCTGCGTGGTCTTGTCTTCAGGCTAGAAGATCCCTGGCACACTTAAACTCTAGTAATCCGGTTCTGGTTTATTTTAGAGAAAGCAGTCCTTCCTGGATAAAGTTAATCAATTCTAAAAATTTCATCAGGTACTAATGAATTCAAAACACATTGCTCTACACCATTTTCTCATCCAGGCACTGCAACTCTGCTTCTTTTTTTTGCCATTGCCTGGAAATTTGGTAAATCCAGCTATTGTCTCCCTCTTTCCATCTGCGGGGGGGAAAAAAAAAAAAAAAATTTTCATGTCCTCTCAGCCCCATGACTGAGGGCATGAGATGCTGAATGAGTCCTTGGGCCAGGCCTCTGTTGTGCTTCTTCCAATCTGTTTTATTACTTAACGTGGTGTAGCTAAAGACAGGCACAGCAGAGCAAGCACAGTGCTGGCCAAAGGGGCTGTGGCATTTGGAGCTGTGGGTAAAAAGCTTAACTGAAGAGACCTGCTGCAAAATCAGTCCTCCAATTCAATAGGTTTAAAATAGAGACCAAAGTGAAGTGATTATCACTCTTAGAAGTCCAGTTGCATGAAGTCTGTGGTTAATTGTCAAATCAATGAAAAATGTTCGTTCTTATGTTCTCATGGAAGACATTCGTTCTGCTGCATGGCTATCTAAGCAGTGTGTTGGCCTCCTCCTGACAAGGAAGGGTCAAACTGCATTTTGCTTTTTAGGTCATTATCCTAAATGGATCCTTGCAGGACGTAGCTTTATGCTTTTTATTCCCAGTGGCTGTTGTTAATAGCTGGTTTGTTGAGGGAGAAGGTATTAATTTGGAGTCGGAAGCTTTTTCACTGTCAGGATGATGGATGTGCCTTTGGTAAAACCACATTGGCTTTTCCCAATCACCTTCTCCTTTGTGCACTTGGAAGTGCCTCCAGCAGCATATACTCTGTCATCTTTCCAGAGGCTGAGATTAGTCTGTCTGTCTGTTCCTTGGATCCTCCTTCTTGAAGGTGGGCATGGCATTTGTCTTTGCCAGTCCTCAGGAACCACTGTCAAGCACCAGAACCTTGTAAAAATGGTAGAGCGTGACCTCACAATGACATCACAAGCTCCCTCCACGCCCTCTGGTGCAGCCCATCCAGTCCCATGGACTTGTGCTGTGTTTATCCCATTTGCTGTGATACGTCCAGTGAAGTGGTCCCTGACCCACCCTTCCTCTATGGTGGATATTCCTTCACTTCTGCAGAATTTGCCACTAGATGCAGGGACTTGGGAGGTGTGACAGCAAACCTTACCAGCAGAGACTGAGAGAAATCAGGTGCTGAGTTTCTCAGTCTTTTCTGTGTCCTTTGACACTAAGCTGCATCTCATTCAGCAGTAAACCCGTGTTTTCTTTAGTCTTCCTTTTGCCTATAAGCCCTTCTTGTTGCCCTTCCCATCTCATGGATTTCAACTCCACTGAAGCTTGCCTTTAATTCTCTCTGCAGGTGCTCAGGCAATATTTCTGTACTCCTTCTAGGTAGCCAGTCCATGCATCCACCTTCCCTACTCTTCCTTTCTGCATTGGAGCTTCATCAGGAGTTCCTGGTGCAGCCAGGTGAGCTTTCTGCCATGTCTCTTTGACTTACTGCACGTGGGAATGGGCTGTTCCTGTGTTTTGGGGAGGTTGTCCTCAAAGAAGCCATTCCTGGGCCCTTTTTGGCAAAGTTGTAAGACCTGAAATCATGAACTTCTCATGGCAGATGTTAGGAAACATTTAAATAGTGGTTTCTGTATGAAAGAGTCAAAAAGGGAGAGAAAACTGCCTGATGGACAAAAACGCTGATGACTATGGGTGTGGAGCTCTGAGAAGAGGCTGGTGTATGGTTCATTTCAAGAGCTGCACCTGGTTATACAAGACCAAAGCAATGCGAGTTGTTCCAAAGAATCTGCGTTCAGTATTTCTAAAAAAAATACATATCTACAATGCATTAGTTGCAGTAGTCTTTGTAGTTTCTTTTATCTCAAAAACACTTAAGAAGCAATGCAACTTTTTCCTTTATGAAGCTCATTTTCACAGTAGAACACCCCTATCCATATCTGCTGTTTCCATTGGTATATTTTGCTGGGTTTGGGTCATTCTTATTGCACTTTGGGTTGAAATTTAAGGCAAGAAGCATTCTCTTAAAGTATGTTGTAAGTGATGCTCTGTGAAACTCCCTATCTGTCCTATTAACTAACTTACATTACTGTAGAGCCCTTAAGCCAGGGATGTTCATACTGTTGATCAGATTTCATGCCAGGGTAATTAACTGTGTTGGCTGTAAGAGAGGATCAGCGCTCAACATGCTTTGCTCAGGCTTGATATGCTGTTGTTATCCAACCCATGGAAGACTTGCTTACAAATTGTTCTTACTGACCCAGAGGGTTTTAGTCTTATGACTCTATTTAAGCTAGATTTTTTTTGACAGCTTCTTTTGACAAATGTTGCAGGAATTTTATCCTGAGTAGTTTGACTGGGAGAGGAAGCATCATGACTCTTTGTGAGTGTTTATGGCATGAGACAAATTAATCTCTTACTGGATTTTTTTTTTTTTTCTTTTTAATATGACAATAGGTAACTGCTGTCCGCTCACCAGTGTGGGCCAGAATTTCAGCTGCATCACCCACACACATCTGTCAGTCTGATCATGGCAAAATAAATATTTTTTTAAGTGTTTTTTCCTTCCGTGGATTATCCAGTTTCTTTTCCTTTTTAATGACGGTATTACTGTCACAGGGTATGCCCCCTGAGCCATACAAATTCATAGTTGAATCATTGGATCTGTTGCCATGGGTCACCTTTTTACTTCAAACAGAACAGCTGGCAATAAGCTTTTGTTGAAAAACCTGAAAAAGTAACTCTTCCTTGCTTGAGTACAATGCGTCTTCTGTACAGAAATGTATTTTTGGACAGCTGTTTTTGCAGCTCACGACATTTTATAAAACAAATCAAAAGGGAATGAGAATTAGCTTGGTTTTAAAAATCATACATGTAGTTTTGAAGGGCGTTTGGGTTTTTTTATTATTTTTAGTACAAGCAGAGGAGGGAATTCTTGCCAAAAATAAAGACTTCTGACTTGACTTAAGAATATACACATGCAGAGCTGTGTGTTAGTAAAGCAGAGCTGTTAGTAAAGATGTTTTTCCTATCGTAGTTTGATGGTGACAGCTTGGACCCTTTGGTTGGTCCAAGTGCTATTAAAAATATCAAACTGTATAGAAAATTTTTGGTGCTGGATTTGAGTGAAAAAAAATACAAAAATCTTTAGTTATAAAGAATTACTCAGGGTATGAAATAAGGCAGATGAATCTTGGCTGCTCATTAAAAATGGATGGTCTTTTTACTTTGGACAAATAACATGAATTTAATATGTTCTCTTACAGTAAGTAGTTAGTTGTCCAGTCAATCTTGTCGTAGCTAAGGAGATTGAATAGAAAAGCTCTGGAGTGGAGCCTGCTTTCTTCAGGAATGTGATTAGTTCCTTAATTATAGCACTGTGCAAATTACATATTTGATACTGTTATATGAAAAAAGATTTCAGTAATTACTGTTGGTATCTGTGTCATTGGAAATGGAGCATTAGGGACTTGGTTTCATTTCACATGGTACCTTGGGAAAATCTTTTATTCAAGTGCCGCATAGTACACTGGAACTGTTCTGTAACCAAGAAAACTAGTTTTATAGTACACACATAAATCTTTGTGCACCTCAGTGAGAGCTGGGGTTGAGAATCAGGTGAATTATAGTGGTCACAGTAAATCAGGAAGGCTGGCTTTCCACTGCAGGTTATCAGCTGCCTTACTGCTGGCAAGACTCCTGGAGGAAAAAAATGCGTTTAAAATGTAATTAGCCATGTATTGTCAGAGCATCTCCTTGTGGTCAGGAAAGATTTGAATTCCAGGCATTGGCCTTGAAGCAAAACCAAGCATTTTCTGTTAACGTTTCACGTTCCACTAGTGAAAACCACAGTGAAGATAGATCCTGTGTCTCTCTAGAGTTGGCTGCTAGCGTTTCAAATTTTATGTTTCAACAGAGAAACAGTTCACCCGGAGAGTACAAAGAAGTTGACAGAGGCACCGGGTGTGTTGTCTGTAGTTGGATTTACTTACCTGTGTGTGTGCACCTGAAATGAGAAGACTGAGCTCTGAACAGGACCTCTTACTCAACAAAAATGTATAGCGCAGCGCCTGGAGTATATTTAAATTCTGCCTTAAACCTTGACGTCGGAGGAGGGGGCAGAGAAAAGTCTGAGAGGTTTCCTGCAGCTGCTTGTGTAACCCTCCAGGTGCCGTCTTGCATCATAGAAATTTTGGGGCAAATGGAGGAAGCATTCTGTCAAACGAGTTGTAATCTGAATGTGAAACTAAAAAATTAAATGAACTTCTTATGCTCTGTCTTGTTCCTGTTAACCAGAAGTCACTGTGGTAGAGCATTTAAATAAACTTGCATGATGTAACTTATAATTCAGTCCAACTGAGCATGGGCAGGAACTTCAAGGTTTAATATCTGATGAGCAAGGCATGGTGGAAGTAAAGTATTTCCGTGGGACTGCGYGCACTGCCCCAAGCTTCTTTCTAGCCTTTTGTTTATTATATTAGGTAAAACTTGTCAGCGTTTGATAAATCCAGAATTCTTCTCTTCTTCCATTCTCTTCCAAGCTGTACGTAAGCAAATGCATCAAGCCATAACTTCCTAAACTAGTGCCTGCCTCAATGGAGAAATGACGAGAATTGCCATACGTGGCGAGTTGTAGCTTCTCACCAGTGTCTCTGAGGACACAGTGCTGGCCGCTTCCAAGGGGAGAGGGGCGTGCATCCCAACAAACCGTTCTTGTGCAGCTGACCCGCAGCAGTGTCCTACCCTGTGGCCGAGTGATCCGCTTGCCCCGTCTCTTCCCTGCGGTCGTGCACGGTGTGTCACGGTGCTGCAACAGGGCTGGAGACGTGCGGGGAGATACTACGCCACTTGAAAGCAAAACAGGAAGGAAGAGGGCTGTGGCTCCATCTCTCTGTAAGGTGGCTTCCCCGAGGAAGGGAATTTATTTTAGCCACCCAGCTGCCCCGGCTCTCCTGCCTGATTGTGTTTATTGCTTCCGACTTTTTCAGTGTTGGGCAAATGATACTATGGGCAAGAATCTTGTGATGAAAAAAAAATGCAAAGTTTATTCCTTTAATTTTCCTATTAGCCCTAATGTTGGGTCTCTGTACAACCCCTGCCCTGAATTTGCATCGTGGCACTTTCAGAGGTGTGACAGGAGATGTAGCTTGTGCTTCCAGGGGCACTAATGGCAAAAATCAGTCACGTAGCCTTACAGGCAACTTCAGGAGGGGAAGTAGGCGAAGCTTGTAGCTATTGTAAAAATAGGAAATRCTGTTTCAGCATAGGTTTAAGCTCTTAGGTAGTGTGTAGTAGAGGTTTTGCTTCTGTCTGCTGAAGGGAAAAAAATACTCAACTGAGCAAACTGTCCTTCTTGGGTTGTCTGTTCACTTCTCTTCCAGAACCCCTGTTTTGTAAGTTGACTACTCTAATTTTATGTTAATGTTGATGATGCATAAAAATATCCTGTAAGGTTTCATAGATAACAAATACAGTATTAACATCAGATTTACTTAGTCATATCTTAACAAAATGCCCCCATTCTGTAATCTGCTTCTGTCTACTCTAGACTTAAGCAATGATCCCTTTGACTTGCAGGCAATCAAGCAGCTGGTCTCAGCCAGGACCTTGGTGGTGTAAACCGCATAGATGAGCAAACTGTCAAAGGTGTTTTGTGAAAGAAACTCTCCTCCATATTCTTAGGGGGTAGATGAGTTTACTGCAGTAGTCATAATAAATCGATGCTTTAAAATAACAAGCAGCCCGGAATTGGGTATTAAACTATATAAACAGTGTGCTGTCTGCTGAACGACTGTGTCCTTGTAAGATAAGAACAGGGCTTACTAGAAGAGGAAGCTGCAAATGAAAAGAGAGGTCCTAACTTATTTTTAGGCTCTGCTAATGCTAGAGCCCCTCAAAGAGTAAGAAATTGCATTCACTATAAAGCAATTATCAGTAGGTGATAATTGGTATCACTATGAATCTCATACCACTTTAAACATGAAATAAAATACAGTTTAAAATTGTGAATAGTTTTATATTAATGGAGAAGAGAGATTCCATTTTTTGATGTCAATTACAATTTCAGGGTAAATGCTAAATTGAGACCTTCAGCTTTGTACTGATTCAGGGTGCTCAGCTTGGAACAGCTGACTCAAGCTTCTTAGGAGTTGGCTGCTGGAGCGGTTACAGGAATGCAATGGCAGCTGCCTGCTATCTCGGAGAAATCTGTGCTGCCGCATTTTGGTCTGAGCACACAAGTGCAGTGCTTTAAAATCTGTAGAGGGGACTGATGTGCCTTTGGTAAGCGCAGGTGCTAGTTAGATAGCTGACCTGAGGAAGATAGTATGAGGATAGAGAGTCGGTTGTGGCCACGGTATCTCTTACTTTTCTCTGGAGCTTAGGTGCTGGTGTGCTAGGGAAGTTAGGAATTCAGGATGACATGAGAAGCACTTCTGTTGGCTCAAGATCTCAGATTGCCCTCTAAGTATCTATCTGATTGGGGCTCACCCTTAAATTGCTGTCGAGGTGCTCTGCTTGTTCACTTCTTGTGTTTTTGCTTGTTGGTTGGATTACTCTTCCACGGGAAGCCTGGGCTTTTTTTAGCCTGAGGAAATTTGAGCCTAGGTCTGCAACTGCAGTGGTTGCTAACAGGGAGGCTGTAGGGTCATCCAGTCCTTGGAGCATGTACCCACAATCCTTTTGTGGGGCCAGGGGACATCAGCAAGAGCAAGCCAATGAAGAGGGTACAAAGCTGTAAGAGCAGAAATTTCCTCAAGCCAAGGAGCGCTCCAGCCTGGATCTCCAGCTTCCTGTGCAGAGGGGTCCTCTGTAAAAGGGCTCYTCTCCTGCTGTGGCTGGTGCACAACTTTGTGATCGAGGGACCGGGACATTAGCATGGCGTGGTCTCCAACAGTGCTGTCTCCTCCCAGGGGTGGAGAAGGGAGTAGGACTAACTCACATCTTAAGTATGCAGGCTAATAGAAGAACGTTACTCGCTCTGTTTCTCCATTAGATCACTACTGTATCTTTGGAAAGGTTTCTTCTCGCTCCAGTGATGAGTCAGTCCATGTTTTTGCTCAGTAATACCAGTGCTGATTTGGGGACGGGAAGTTTTTATTCATGGACTGATCTGAAGGTGTTGCTTCCTTTCACCCAAGAGTTCCCTGACGAAAGGAAGCAAACAGAGCTGCTGTTCCCTGCAGCGCTGCCCAGGGCAGGCGTTGGCAGCCCTTCGCAGATCTGTGCACGCCTGCTCCTTCTTGCCCCGTACAATAACTCTACAGGGGTCAGGAAAAGCGATGTGAAGTGTCTAGAGGCAAGACTAGCTTAAGGATGCTGCCCTCTCGTTCCTGCATATCTGCTGCAATGTGCCATCCTCTCAGCTATACCAGTAAGAATTCAAAATAATTTTTTTTAAGTGAGTTTGTTTACTAGTTTGCTTCACAGCGTATCACCAGAGCTGGCCTGCAGGCTACGCCTGAAAGGGCACCGTGCTGCCGTATGTGGGCAGGACAGCACCCAGGGGCTGAAGCTAGAGGTTGAAACGTATTTAAATCCTCTTTGTCACAGACCCTTTTGTACTCTGAATGTGTCCCGTGCCAGTTTCCAATAGCTTGCAGCTTTTGCCTGGATACCCATATCTACTTGATCCTGTCTTTCAAAACTGAAGCATGAGTCTGGAAATTCAGGCTTTTTCCCTTTCTGGTGCCTAAAATTTACAGGGAAACTAGTACTGTAAAATTCAGCTTCAAACGCATGGAAAATGCGTTTATGGTTACTTGGTATTTGGTTTGCCAACCACTGGATGTCAGTGCTACTCCACTGAAGAAAGGCTCTTCCCCGCTTCCTTCCCTGTGGATGTGAGGGAAATGAAAGCAGAGGCTCCTGATTTTTGTCGCTCAAATAATTGAGCAATGTTTGAATTTCTTGGAAAAATTGCCACAGAGATCAAAATTGCATTAATCGCATATATTTAAAACAACTACTGTGTTTCAAACCTCTAATTCTCAATGCAAGACGAGAGACAAGATTGTGCATACGAGTTACTGCAGTCTGTTGGAGCTTATGGGCTTGATGAGTCAGTCTGTGGACTGTCCAATAAGTGAAATAAAGCCTCTGGAAAAAACTAAAAGTATAGTCTTACTAGAGGTGTAAATGTAGTGCTTTTCTGGCTTGCAAATAGCACATTTAGCAGCACATGATTTTTCAAGTTTAAAAAGTAAAATGTGCTGACAGATTTGAGGAGATTAAGTTGGATATGTAGCAAAAAGCCTGTCTAGACCTCTGGTTTTATGTTTTAATGTATTAAATACAGATCAAAAAAATGCTTATAAATTGCTCACAGATGTGTTGTTCAATTCAGGCTTTTGTAATAGGTTTGGCTTTTTTGAATTATGTTAAGTTACTTACTGTCTTTCATTCTTACGCTCTTCACCATGTTGTTCCTAAAAATGACTCACCTACACTATAGGAAGCGGGCGAAATAAGCAGGCAAAAGACTTGGGGGCTTTGGCAGTGTTTGCTTTGTTTCTTTTGTTGAAGGAAGTCTGAAATGTCGTGGCTGGCTGACTTTTTAATTGGAGGGCAAAAAAGTTTCCTAGCTAAACTTCTGAAGGCGCAGGTCAGCGGCACGGTGCAACCTGCATCAGATACCGCCGCCGCCTTTGAGGCAAAAAGTACTGTTATTTTCCACTAACTTTTACATGGAGCTCTTGAAACGGCGCTCAGCTGGCATGCCGATTTTGAATGTATAACATCCCGTTTTCCTCCATTTTAACATAACTGTATCACCAAAATTAATCCAGGTGAATATATGTGTAAAGCAACCAGTTCTGTTACTAATCTGTTATTAAACACACGATGGAGAATCTTTCTTTTACACAGCCGACTTAACGCACCTAGGTAGTGTATCCATTTTATCTCTGCGAATAGCTGAATAAGTTGTCGACAGCTTAAGCGCTTGTGCTACAAATGGAAGTATGGCGATCTGTAATCAGCTGAAACCTTTTGAGAGGGATCTGTAGAAGGCAGGCATCAGTGGCCTGAACCGTGCATTTTAAACAGTCAGTCTAGCACTTGTATATTGGTAGCTTATAAATATGATGAGCTGCGGCTACTTCAGGCATAAAAACAATTGAGCTGGAGGATTTTAGTCAGTAAACCGTACTTGTAGAGATCGTGCTGTTTCAGAGGTTGCTTACAGCATGCTTGACTAAGAGAAGAAATGCCTTATTAGGTTGGACTTAGTTATAGACTGTTTTGATTCTGTAATTTTCTTTTCCCATAGGACCAAAATGAATAGTATGTTTCTACCAATTTCTTTTTTTTCTGGTGGGTGAGAAATACATATTGATGCTGTTCCTGACAATAAGTGAAATACGTCCTTCTTTGCCAAGAAATGCTCTTTAAATACCTATAGATCTGTTATGTGAGTTCTTCCCACGTTTAACTTAATTTAGTTTCAGAAACTCTGGTGATTTCTTATGATTAAGGTAATTTCTTTTCAAACACAGGAATGTTTCTGTGCATTTAAGCTTTTTATTGTATACAGAGAAATATAACTATGGAAGTCTGTGCATCCATAAGTTTTAAAGTTTCCATTTGTCAAGAATAATTTCTTAATACATGATAGTTGTCTTTGAAAAGTCACATTCTCTCTAGTAGAGACTTTACTTGCTGAAAGATGAAAAAAGGAAGTCTTTTGCCCATTGAAATCAAAAGTGCTATGTCTCTGGGTTTCGTGATGTGTTACTATAGTTGGAAAAGGGGCTAGCGATCAGGTAGGGAAACTTCCAGGTAAGGAAATAACCTTGACTGGTTGTAATTAGGGAGACTGTGAACTCTCTCATTTAGGGACGCAGTTGGGGAAATGGACATTACAATTGCAAGTGAAATGCATTGTTGATAAATGTGATTAAAAAATATTGGAAAGTGTGGACTGAATTACTTATATTGCTTGCTTCTAAATCATCTGTAATACCTCAGGAAAAAAGACCTGAGTCCAGGTCCACCATGAAATTGAAATGCAAAACGTTTTAAATGGATACAGAAGTGCTTTTCGTGGCATGCCAAGCTGGAACCCTGAATGGGTTTGGTGACTTTTTTTTTTTTTTTTTTTTTTTTTTTTAAGCTACATTTGTTACAACTGGAAGTTTAACCATGAATAATAAACAGTAAAGATCAGGTCTTGTATGCCATGGGATTACATTTTTCCCACGAGCAACTATGCTTTTCTGACAGTTTTTGGAAATTGAGATAGTTTTATGCAGAACAGCTGACATGAGCATTTCACATGCTGCTGCTGTACTTCTAGTAAGTTTACTTACTATGTTTAAATCTATTTTATTGTGAAAGGGCAGAAATTAATGACTTTTGATTGCCTGGCTACAACAATGTTTGTAACTTTTCCAATTATGCAGATTCTGCATGTGAACTGTATAAAGCCAACAGAAACACTTCATGGACAGTCCTTCTACTGGGTAAATCTGATTTAAAGACGCTTAGAAAAAACCAGCACTGTCTTACTGTGTGTTATGCAGTAGGTGAGCCAAATGCACAGTCCATCCTAAATCATGGTATCTGATGGTTTGAAGACGACTCCCATCTTGGCAGCCACAGTTTGGGGCTTTTCTTCCACTGTTCTCTACTGGCCGCGCAAGCAGCAAGGTGGTGGTGGTGGCAGGGATGTCTCTCGGCGGGGTCCCTGCAATGCCATCCACCTACACAAGAGGAAGCATGTAGCTGTTGAGGCAGCAGTCGTCATTCACCAGCTACATCCTATCTCTCTCACGAGGAAAAAAGGCTCGTTGGCTGGAAGCAAGCTGCTCTTTGGGCCTCGTACCTCTGTGATGCACTTAAGTTGTATTACCTTTTATATCCTGTTTCTCTTTAATCTGAAGGATAGCCACCAGTGAAGATCTCATTTGCACAAAGATGTTGTTAAGCAATTCTGTAAATCATAATGTGAAAACTAATAAAATCAAATCTTTTTACAGATGCAAATACTGGCATTATGATGATAACCTGCTCACCTCCAGCGTTGTCATTGTCTTCCATAATGAAGGATGGTCCACACTCATGAGGACRGTCCACAGTGTCATTAAGAGAACACCAAGGAAATACTTGGCAGAAGTAGTGCTGATTGATGATTTTAGCAACAAAGGTATATTTGGAATATTAACACGCCACTTGTAGAGAAGGAAATTTCATTTGTGTTAAAAATAGTTTTCTTTTGATTTATTACCTGCCATGGATTGAGTTGACTCTGCAAGAAAAGTAAGTTGCTTCTTCACAGTCCTTTCAGTTTTCATTGAAGGGAAAGCTCTTTTCTGATGAACCGGTTTCATAAAGGTGGCAATCCTTTATGTGTATTCAGCTGTTTGAAGTACAGGATTTGTGGTGGGCTCTCTTCCACAGTTGTGGAGTTGTATATAGTAGAAGGCTAGGATAACTAGTACCTCCCTTAGCCCTTGTGAAAACAAGGAGTTTTAAGAGTATTGAAGGAGTTTGAGTTAAGCCTGTTAGGAATAGTTTCTTTCTTGATTCCATATAGGAGTGCAGATTCCTCTTTTTTTTAATATATACGATAATCAAAATGTATCTAAGGCTATTGAATTATTCTGATTCATTTTCACTATCTTTTTAATTTTTAACATCCTTTTTTTATTGAACATCATGTTGAGGTGGTTATTGTTTCTTATTGGGGGGAGGGTTTTTTAAGAATGTAAGTGCATTTTAATTTCTGCCTTTCTTTTGAGTCCTGCATATCAATGTTTTCAGAATTCCAGAGATTTTCCTCTTCCTTTGTAATATACGTTGTGGTCTTGGTTTATAGTCATGATGTATGTACTTATGTGTGATTCTTACAAACATACGCTGACTTTTTTCCTTTAATGGTGGTATCTTCAGCGTTAATGCAAATCAAGGCTGAATACAGAGAAGAACTGGAAGTGGTATGCTAGARATATAAGATGATTTATGTAGAGGAAGTCAGTCTCGTTTTAAACTTTAAACAAATTTCAAAACAGCACACCAAAACTGCGTGTTCTGCAAGATTTTATTGCAGCATAGCTCTTGAATAGAAGTTGACAGAGAAAAGGAGTAGATGCATAAATAAAAACGTAACTTTGAGTGTGCGGCATGACAGTCTCTTCTAGACAACGATGATGATGGCTTTTAAGAGCCCGGGCAAGTTTGAACTGGTCAGCAGCATAGGATACATGCCCTTTACCCTCCTCTTTGTTTTTATAATAGCTGAATTGGGTAGTGGCATGGAAAACAGATGACTGTTCTGAAACTCTCCATTTTATCAAGTGATCTGGGCTTCTCCCAGTTCCAGCCTCACGGGAGGAGTTGTTTTTTGCAGGTATACCCACTATAAATTCTAAAACGGAACTCATCACATAGTCAGCATTGTGTTTTTTGAGTATAAATCACTATTAAAAATAA
Source organism: Phoebastria nigripes (assembly GCA_035582835.1). NCBI lineage: Eukaryota > Metazoa > Chordata > Aves > Procellariiformes > Diomedeidae > Phoebastria > Phoebastria nigripes. The sequence continues at coordinate 272,705 of JAYKAV010003038.1, read as the reverse complement.
TTATCGTATGTTAATTTTTACATCATACCTGTAGGTAGGTAGGTATCATTTTCTGTTTGTTTTTACAGGAGAGGAAAAGTTACCTGTATTGTAAACTTGACTACATCTGGCTTAGTCTAATAAAGATACTGAACACTACATTATAGTCTCCTGTATCCTTTTACAGCTTTTGAGAATTTGGCTTAGATGTACACACACGCTATAAAACAAAAATATCTTCTCTCCTAAGGGATATAATTTTAATAATTCAGTCAGCAGACATGTGCTATGTTTTTCCTTTTCAGCTGGGATCACAGCTTTCCTTCAGAGCTGTTCAAGGACTGAGTTAGCTGTGTAAAATAACTATGACGCTATAACTATGTCTCTAGAAAAACTACCAGATTTTTTACTAATGATTGGACTCAGTACTTGGGTTTCACAGAGTTGTAGCTGACTCTGTGCTACGTATATGTAATTCATGGAATGAGTTTGTCTGGCATAACAACTGGTATTACAGTTTTCCAATATATGACAATTAAATAAAGGCAGTATTTTTCAAGAAATTTGTTTTGAAATACAGAACTTTACTTATGCTCTCTGCTCATATATGAATGGTTAGCAGATACAGCTAGCTTGGACCTAACATCCAGCAGACCCTCGTCTCTGTATTTCCCACACTTCATTTTCCCAAATAACTTTCTTGAATCAGAAAATTCAGTAAAGCAGGCTCAAGATGCAATTTTCTCATGTATGAGTGACTGGAAAACAAGCACGGACTGGAATGGCTCTGAACACCTTGCTGCAACTGTACTGTTTCACTATAATCATTCTTCAAACTGCTTCAGGCTATTACTTGGTAAACATAATTAACTTAATTTCAATAATTCAAATTGCATTCTAGATGAAAAATGGCCAAGCGAGTAGAACCTTGCTCCGCTTTCTCCCCAGAGAGAAGCGTGAACTAGTACGGGCTGTGGAGCGTGCCAAGCTGCTTGAAGAGATCTCCAGTTAGGAGAGCTGCAAAACACAAACACTCTTAATCACAGCAGAGCTGCTGGTGGCTTTTTGCTTTTTCAGCCAGAAGAAAAGCAGTGCTGACAGCACAGATACAGGATTTTCTCCTTCCCCACCTGCTTTCAGACTGCACACTTCAGATCTGCCTTCCCACCAGGCAAAGAGCATCTTACGCTCTTTGAGACCAATGTTGAGGGACACAGATGCTGGACTGGGTAGATGTTTGCTCACACTCAGTGTGGCTGTCCTTGTTTCTTAGCCGCCGCCTTCTCCAGCGATACGAAATTAAAATGGAGCGTAGCGGTTGCAAACACTTCTAAATGCTGGCTCGTAAAGAGCCCTGCCTGTCCTTTACGAGAAATCCTCTTTCATGAGAAGGGAGTTACAGCTGCATAGAAGCTTATGTATGTTATGCCTTACAAGGAGGAACAGTTGCAATGTTTGGAWAATGTTCTTTTCATTATAATTCTTTGTATAAAGTCAGTTGGGAGCAGTCGTTTTGCTGAAGAACACTCTCCCTCCCTTCCTTAATCTCTTCTGCAAACAGCAGGGTTTGACTGTGGAGAACTGCGCAGAGAGATGTGCTGAATTCTGCTCAGGCATTTTTTTCCTTTGTCAAAGCAGAAAGGGAGCAGTAACAAGAAGATGATGCCAAGCTAATTGATTGATGCTAGTTCTGGTATTTTCAATGGAGACCTCTGTATTGATGCATGTTAGAGTCCAAGAAGTGTTGCAGCAGCTTCTACCGCAGCATCACTGTGGGCACGCTGCTACATGTGGGGTTTTTTCCCCCAGTTTTTCTTGTGTTTCTTGATAGAAACAGTTTATTTTGCTGTGAGTGCTAGCTGTATGGAGGATACAGCTGTTCTGGAAGGGCAATGAACATTCATAACACCAGATTTTCTGAAGCTCCCTACAATTACAGTAGCGTATATAGGTCTTCAATGACTACTTGTTACGTATTTAGGTATCAGCTTTATTTCTTTCTGAAACAGAGGTCAATATCTCAGCTGGTGCAGCTCACTTTTGTAGCCCATGCACCTGTAAAGAGTGACTACGAGGTAAATACCAGTGTTCACAGTAACGTTTAAGAGCTTTTCCTACCTTTTTCATTTACTTATTTTTATTTTATCACTATCTATATTTCCCACTGATGGAGCATCCCATAAGATAACCAAAGGAGAAGTAATGAGCATAGACAGGTAACAGTATTTTTATTAACTCGTTTAACTGTGCTCGCAGCAGGGAAACTGAAGCATTAATCAGTGCTTGTGTTAGAGCTGAGAGCCCCACGTTAGTAGTATTACAGTACAGGGGACTCAGAGGCAATTGCTTTAGGGAGGACTGGTGATACCATTCTTCTAGTTCTCAAACTGGCATCCATGAGTCGAGGAAAAAAAACCAGCTTTCCTCCTTCCCCCCCCCCCATAATCTGCAGTGCCTAAGATCTTTTGGAGAAAGGATGTGTTTTTCAAAAACATTGATTCATGCACTGAGACATGAGAGAAGAACCCAAAGAAGGGAAGACCAGATTGGTGGTTATAATGTTTTTGAAGGGCAAAATATACGTTTTTGAACAAAAACCAGAATGCTGTAAGACTGCTGACAGATATCATAAATACATGTTCTAGGTGAACAAAATGTAACACTGGCCAAACGGTATTTCTAACTGTAAAAGTATCAGGATTTTATACACTACTGTCATGCAGTCTTTGTAGTATGAAAGGGGGGAAAATTCAGTTTTCCTATGGGAAATAGCACTTGCTGCTAACCCTGGCATGGTTTCAGATAATGGACTGCAAAGTCCTGAGACTTGTACTGTAGAAAAGCTTTACACAATCAATATGACAGGTTTTTACAGCTCCCTGTGAGCCTTACGTAGTTGAACGTTTGATAACTAAAACATTTGGCTTCATAGGCAGGAGAGCTGGAAATAACTTCAGGTTTTAAATCTTTAAAACATTCCTGACAGTCCTTCTGTAACATGTACTTGGAATTTGCAGAGTACATAATGGTGTGATATAAAGATTCTCTTAGTACCTCTTCAGTATGGCCTCATAACTCTGTTGATTTTATTCTATAAAATTTTATGTCACAGCTATCATATCATATATTCTGTATATATTACGTGGCATGTTATTCATTCTATACAGCATATGTGATAAAATTGTTCTTTCTGTAGTTTGATATTTATGTATCCTTGAAGTTTTCCTAACACACAAAGATTTACAAAAGAAATTGTAAATGTGTGTGGGAAAGCAGAAGAGGATATGTAAAACCTTTAGTTGAGAAAACTTATCCTTTTATAAAGGCGAAGAGGAGGGATAATAAGAGTATTAAAAGATGGTGGTTTCAGAAGATTGTTCTTTGGTAGAATTGCTGAATTTTCAAGTTTGGAAACTTCACTTCCAAAAAACAGCATTTCCATTTCAATTATTTATATGTAGCTTTTATTTAAACTAGAATTTTTTTAATACTTTTGGCAATAATATAAACCATACTGAAACGTAAGTTGCAGCAAGCTCCAGACTTCAATCCTTTTCATTCAGGGTGCAGAAAATGTTGTTACTGAAGCAACCTGATGGCTTGTTGCTGCTGAAAGGGACGTCCTTCTCCTTCCACCTCTGCACGTCCCCTCTCCTGTTGGATCAGCATGGGCATGGCATGTGGCTGCCCCTCGGAGCTGGTGCAAACCACTGCATGGATGCCTCAGCTGTAGCTTAGGTGGCTTATTTTGGTTCCTGACTGAGAGAAACTGAAGCTGTAGGCAATTCTTTCGAGCCTTTCAATACAAAAATAGATTTTAAATGAACACCAGTAGTTAAATCAGCGTAACCTCAAATGGCAAGCGCCTGACTGCCAGCCCTTCTGCCTTTGAGTTTTCTCAACAGAATCATCTGTGCAAAAATATTATGCAATGCTAGGATCCTTTTTTCAAACTGTGTGGTAGGAATGTGATTTCCAGATTAGTTTGGCAAAGACCGATATGCAAATACAAATCCGTAACTATTTAAGCGTAGTCCATCTTGATTCTTACGCGGTTACTTATCCCTTTACTGCCTGAGTTCCTCTGGCTAAAGTTTCCCTGTCTCTTTTCATTTTGTAGGGTCTGTAACGTGCTCTTCACTATGATGAGCCACAGCTCATTCACTGCAGTTCTGGCCCTCCAATTATTATTAATTTCCTTAGAAGATTAGCATAAGACCACCCCAACTCCAAGAGGGAGCAGGTCTAGATGAGGGAGGAGAATAATTTGAGTATGGTGGGTTTCTGTCTCAAGTTTCCAGATTTAATAGACTGACACAAAAAATTGTGAGGCAAAAAGAAAGTGAGTGAAGAGAAATGTTTAACTGAAAAGTGGTGCCTTCAACTGTACATGTGACATCATCTGATGAGGAAAGACCTTATGCTGAAGCGTAGAAACTTCTCTGCCTGGTTGAAATACAGGCGAAGACCTGAAAGCCACTATGTGACATATTGAAGTGTCTGGGAATTGTCCACCCAGCTCCTCTGTGGTGTGGCCAACCACCTCAGCTGCTTTTTCTTCAGATGTGCCAGAGACAAACCTGCGCCGTGAAGTCAGAGAGCTCCACATCTTGATCTCTTCAGGTTTAGTGTTTGTGAGCGGTAGTACGAGCAGTTGAATTAAAGACACTCTTAATCCTAAATGTCTGTAGAAATTTTAAGTAGAGTTGGATTTGGGTTGTATTAAGAGTACAAAACTGTTTATTATTAAACCTCACCAAAATATTTTTTTTCCTTTGTTATTTGATAGCACACTTAAAAGAGAGGCTGGATGAGTATATTAAGCAGTGGAACGGCCTTGTAAAGGTATTTCGAAATGAGAGGAGAGAAGGTTTAATCCAAGCTAGGAGCATTGGAGCCCAGAAGGCTAAACTTGGACAGGTAGGAGCCAGTTCACACACAAGTCTGTCTTTTTTTTCCTTTTTTGGGGGGAGAGGTGGTGGTGGTTCTATGTTCAAATAGACGTGTAGAAACGTAGTATTATATTATCAATATTGTTTTAAAAAGAGATTAATTTTACTCATTTCAGCTTCATTTTTTTGTTTATAATATGAAAGTATTTCAGTGTAAATAAGCTTAATTAAATCATCGTGATCTCGTACACAGAAATATAAGTGACTTTACTTTTTTTTTTTCTTTTGAAGGTTTTGGTTTACCTTGATGCCCATTGTGAGGTGGGAATTAATTGGTATGCACCACTTATAGCTCCTATATCTAAGGACAGGTAATGTTCTCCCGTTATTTCCAGTGTCTAGCCTCTTAGGAAGAAAAAGTCACAGTAACAATCTTTACTTTTCAAACTATAGTCAATATGTTGTATATCTATATCAATATATATCTATATCAAACTATATCAATATTTGCCGTATGATGATTTTATCTCCCAGCATAAAAGCTATGTAAGGAGGAAGTAAAATAGTCAGGGAAGTAAATCTCCAGATAGTTTATTTTAATAGGCATACTGAATATTTTGCTTAGTATAGATTAAATATAAGACAACTCTTGTATCTGAGGGACTGTTATAAAAATGTTCTGTTCTGGCTGAATAAGGAGCCTGATTAAACAAAGTAACTAAACAAAAAACGTGATTTTTGGTAGAGGAAAAGTAGCAGTAAGTGTTTTGATTTAATGGGGATTTAAAGCCCCTGTGATCTCAAGAGTTTTATAACTTTCTCATCTTTGGTCTTGCAATATGGTCTTACTTGTTTCCTCTGAAGCGCTTTGGAGCGTTGCCTCTAGTGAACCGAGGCCGGGGCTTGAGCGGGTCTCTGCTGCAAGCCCAGGCACTTGCTAGGAGTCAGTGGTGGAAATGCCTGCGCTGTGAGCGTGGGATCTGCGAGAGGTGACGGAGGAGGGAGATCCCCAGGGGCTTCATTTCTCCCAGCTGTTGAAATGCTGTTGTTGCTGTGTGCTGCCGCGCTCTTAGCTTGTGTGGTCAGGGGGTACGTGCGTTGAGGAAACCATGTGCTTGTTTAAACTCTTTAATCCCATAAAATAACTGCTTAATCCTAAAAACTATTTGTTAACCTGTCATACTACCAGAACTTTCTTGAAGAGGTGGGTTTTGTGTGTTTTAAAGGCTGTAACTCAGCTTCAAGACTATATTTGGGCCAGGATACTAGATGGAAGGTGGAAATGCTTGTGTGCTTCCATCGAGTGTGTGTTACTCTTTTACACAAGAAAGGCTGGTGAGAACAGGCAGCTTTAGAGGCATCCTTCAGCACCGCCCGCAGAGGCGGAGGTTCCGGGAGGACCAGGGGTGCCGAGGCGCGTGGTGCCAGAGGGTAGCACTCCTTCTTCCAAGCCCTGGTCCCCTGCGTGCAGTGTGCTGCCCCTTCTGCCTCAAAGAAGAGCACAGCGTTAGCGTTTCTTCCCCCCCACACACTTGTTTTTCTATCTCATAGGATTTGACTTAAAAAGATGGAAGTGCTCCAAGTTTGGTCACCGTGAAACTCATTTTGAAAATTTGGGGAGAATAACGAGATAATGTCTTTCCCTTGGTGAATATTCTATATGATAGATCACAATGAGGAGCATATTGTAAATCAAAAAGGAAAAATTCTACTGAAGACTGCTGCTAGGAGCACCAGTAACCTTTTTTTTCTCTTGAGAGGTTGGATTTGCAGGGCAGTTGAATAGGACAGAATAGTGAAAATCCATGTTTACACTAGTAAAAGCTAAAAGCTTATCATACTTGTTGACAGCTAAGATCAGATATGAATAGAAATTATGGGAAATAATAATACTGTGAAAACCCTAGCCCTCGAAAGGCTCCTCTGTTGCCTCCAGCAGTGCTTTATTAGATGACCGATGTCAAGAAATAGACATAAAGGAAGAAATAGACATAAAGGAAGAAATAGACATAAAGGAAGAAATAGACATAAAGGAAGAAATAGACATAAAGGAAAAAGTATTAATAAATGAATTTATATGTTAGTGTTTCAGACCTAACTTTTCTGCTTTCAGAACCTCTTAAAACACCATAAAGAAAGGTCTATCTCGTTTTTCTTCTAATGAGGCTTCATTTTTTAATATGTTTACGAGTGACTTTTCATATAAACTGCTCTGTAAGATTAATGATTAACAGTGTAAATTTCAGATTAGACAGATTACTCTTCTGAAATTGTATTTTGCTCTTTCTTTCCCTTCTATAAATGTTTCAGAACTACATGTACTGTACCTCTAATAGATTACATAGATGGGAATGATTATTCCATTGAGCCACAACAAGGTGGGGATGAAGATGGTTTTGCCAGAGGGGCCTGGGACTGGAGTTTGCTATGGAAACGAATTCCGTTAAGCCACAAGGAAAAGTCCAAACGAAAACATAAAACTGAGCCTTATCGGTAAAGAGAGCTGTTTACATACTGTGAATCGTAATGAATAATTGCCTAAACCCTTTCATTTTTCCCTCCCTCCCCCCTCTTTTCCCATGAACTACGGTTGGTGCACGTGTGCCACGCGGGTCCTTGCACATAACCACATCTTCCCTGCCACCATCCGCCACCCTGCAGAACCACATGCACTGTGCCGCTTATAGATGTCATAGATGGCAACACTTATAAGATTGTGCCCCAAGGGGGTGGTGACGAAGATGGGTTTGCTAGAGGAGCGTGGGATTGGAGTATGCTATGGAAGAGGGTTCCCTTGACCAAGCGAGAGAAGGAAAGCAGAAAGACAAAAACTGAACCGTATCGGTAATCACTAAATCACTTACCCGTTTCTTTTTTTCTGAAGTCGATATTGATCCACTAAAACTTGCATGTAATTCTAGCCTGAAAATCTTCATATTTCTAACCACACCAGCTGCTTTGTTTAATTAGACCTGTTCGCCACAACCGACTATGCGCTCAAAATACCTTTGCGACCTTGTGCTGCCTCTCCATTCCTGCTCTTGTGTGGTTAATAGGGTGCACATTAGAATGACAGGGTTTTGTTTGGCAAAATAAAATATTGTATGACTTTGTTTCCAGGGAAAACTTTATTTAGCTATGAATCTTTTTTAAAAGTAGTGTTGGAAACAACAGTGCTTATTTAATCATTTGATTTGAAATAACGAGCATGCTGTGAGTATTTATAATAGCCAGTAATGCATAAAATCTCTAGCCTGCTGTCACGGCTTGATGCATGCATACAGCTCGTGGATTATGCATGTGCATCGAAAAAATCCCTTTTGTCATATTTCTCCCACTTGCTTCATAATAGATCACATCTGACAAAGAAGCATACTATTTAAGAATCTTGGCTAGATATTTTCTAAGGTCTCAGTATGTGTGGGGATTTAATACACATAACATTAAAAAAAAAAAAAAAAGAAAAAACCACCGCCTTATTTTCCGAGAAAACTCCAATAACTCACAGAAGTCCCACCTTTTTCTTTTGCTTTGTAGGGGGGTGTGTTTTCTTCCCAGCAAACAGAAACTGGCTAGAAACCCTAGCTTAGAAACTAGGGTTTCTGGATGGCTTTTCAAGACTGGGAGACTGTGGTTCTGCTGTTTTATATTACTTTCCCCTTCACACTTAACTAATCGTGTTACTACATTTGAAAGCAATCCTCACATCTTCAGAATCTGATGTCTTCTATTGCTTGTATATATGATTTAAACATTGTAAGAACTGATGTTGGTAATTCCCTATCCTCACCCGTGATTGTTCTCTGCTAAAATGGCAACACATGCAAGGAAGTTATGAAGCTTTGATCTGTTTTGTATACAGTATAAATAATACCATTTTCTGACAAGGCTGTCCACATTGGAACTTTAATATTCGCTTAGAGGGGGATAAACTATTTCAAACATCACTGTTGTGTTCTGTGTTTACCATCCAAACAGGTCTTAAAATCCTTTAAACTGTTCCCAGAAACACAGAACACATGTTCTCAGAATGGTTTAAAAGATGACTTTATTTTTAATAATACTTTCAGAGTTACAGTGCTGCTTCTAAAAAGAGACATTCCCTGCATCTGTTTATTTCCAGGCTGTATGCATTTTGTTGCAGCAATACCAAGGCAAATAAGACCAAGTAAAAGTCTTGCTGAAATCGTAGCCAGGATTGCCTAGTTTAAAAAGAAAACAAACAAACAAAAAAACCTCAACAGCTTAAAGCACAGAAACAAACTTTTTGTAATGTGAGAATTGCCTCAGGACTGAATCCTTCTTTCAGAAATATTATGCTTACCTCTTCGTATCCTATAAAATAAACTACTGAGCTTATGCGGATTTTACTGTGTTCTTTAACACGCTTGACAGCACGTTGGAGGCCAAGACTGAAACATCAGTATCCGAGGCCTCTACGCTGGCCGAGTTTTTCTGGTGCTGAGGAAAACCAAAAATGCAGGAGAGCCACAGGGCTGTACCTTGCAGCCTGCTTCTCCCCGCTGTGCTCGCTGGCATCCTACCCTTTGAACGCCTGCGATGCAACAGCGGCATTGGAGGAGAATGCAGTGAGCAGGCAGGTAGAAGGCGACATTTAGGAGTAACTCAGCATCTGATCAGGTGATTTGGAGAGCAACTAAACTGATAATCATTATGCTTAACTCAGCTGATAGGCCCAGCAGCTCTGTTTTTGTTGTTGCCCTGACCCTGCTATAACCCTTCGGGTTATTTTTTCTTAAGTAGTTCTCCTCCAGACATTTATGTGCAGAAGGGAAATACGTAATCATTGCTGTTAAAAGGAGCATGACTAAGTTAAAAATCTGATGGAATGAAGAGACTGAATAGTGCTAGAAATGACCCATCTCTCAATACTTCGGTCATGAAGGAATATTTCACTTATGTTTTACTTGGCTCACCCGAGTGATCTGGACTCTGGGATCCTCCTCCTTTCAGTGCTGCAGATCATCTGAAGTCAGAAAGAACTCACTTCTTCCTTACCAGCTTTTTTTTTTAAATTGCCAACTTAGTGGGGACTCCAGCTTTTATTCATTAGGATTTTTATATATTTATTGATCCTCAGGTGAAAAATGCTTGGTACGTGTACTAGAAATGGCTTAACATATCCTACTCTCTATTTCAGTGTGAGCAAGCAACCAAAGAATTTTGGTTAGAGCCATTCTGCAAAAATGCTCTGATCCAAACCACAGCACGTTTTTGACACATTAAAACTTGCTAATTGAACCCTGGCATACATGGAAGGATTTACTAAGCCATTTAAAAAAAAAAAAAAAAAGCCCAAAACTAAACGAAAGTGTAAACCTTGTACAGCTTGATCCAGGCCCTCTTAAAAAATTTCACTGAGGATAATGAAAAGTGTCTCATATGGCAGTGGTAGAAAAAGAGCCGGAGGGAGAAGATAGAAAGGTATTGTTTAGCCAGAAAAACTGTGTTGCTTGTGTAACAGACAGTAAGTTTCAATGTGGCAGCTCCTCAGAGCATAAGCTTTAAGTCTGCTATACGGTCTCATCTGTTATCTCAGAAGCTTGAACACCTTTCAAGAGAGAAATGTCTTGCCACACTGATTCTTGCCTTTTTTATTTTAATAGAAGCACACTGCCTGGCTGAATGGATAATTCCAACCACAATTTTGTATAATTAAAAAAAAGTAATAAATCTGTGACTTCACTAGAAATTGTACAGATGTCATTTCAGAAAATCACTGGAAGCTGATGACAAAGCTTTATGATTTTTCAGTGTATTGCCATTTATCTAATCTTTATTATATGTTAACAGTGAATTGCTTCCTTAATCAATGCTGTCTCCAACTGTTATCATATCCTTTTGGCAGAAGGAGTTACACTGTCTTCCTCTTTCAGGTCCCCTGCAATGGCTGGTGGATTGTTTGCCATTGAACGCGATTTCTTCTTTGAACTGGGTCTCTATGACCCAGGTCTTCAAATTTGGGGTGGTGAAAATTTTGAAATTTCTTACAAGGTAACACCAAAAATGGAAAACTAATTCAGTTTAGTATATTTTTTTTCTGTAAATACTTCTGTTTGGAGTCCAGACAGACCTACCTCTGATTTGCACCACCTCTGTCTCGTGAAGCCCAGTAGGTTTTGTTGCGAGGAGATGTTGAGGCAGACATGTGTGTCCTCAATGTTTCCTTGTGGGCTTTGAGGCAGAAGTGTTCAGAGAGGTGGCCTAGTGCTGAGACCCGAATGCTGAGTAATCTAGATTTTGTTAATGGTTTGGGATCACACACAACCCTAAATATCTAATCTGAAACCTGACTGGCAAATTGTATGGGGGGGAACTGAGTGCTCTCATGTGAGTGTAGAAAAATGTTGTTTCTAGTGAAAGAGAACAAGTAGCACTCAGTTTATGCATAGATGCCTGTAAAGTATATAACGATGCAACAAAAAGTAATCTGCCCTGGTTTTCTCCTCCCTACCATTTTTATGGGTGAAAAATTCTCTCATATACTTTTCAAAATTTCAAGAACTTCTTTACAAGAGAAGTCTTCATAATTGAAACGCTAACTAATTCATAATCACTGCAGAAGATTTTATTTTCACTACTAGGCATATGCATGCTCTTCAGTTAGCAGGAAATGTAAGATGATAATCATTAGCTTCTTGTAGCTTCAGTATTCATAATGACACAAGTGGCAGACAGCAGGAATCTGTCCCAATTAACAAACAAAAGTGGAGACATCTAATATCCTCAGCAGCAATCTGTGAAATCGTAGCTGAATTTTACTAAAAGTACATTCAGAGCTCCCCTATCTACTCTTGCTCTTCATGATTTTGAGGAAAGCTCTGAGTGCACTTGCTCAGCTGTAAATCCATATGCAAAAGGTAGTTATTGAGGATGTTACACATACAGGGTCTTTATCCTTTTAATTCTCCATCTTGCTTAGAGCTAAATCATGATTGAAATTACATACAGTAATTTTGTAATTGAAGTGCTGATTATGTAGAGACCTCCAAATTGGTTTCATGTACATCACAACCAATCTTCAGAAGAACTAAGTAACATTTATCAGTCTTGCATGCTGAGTCCTGGATAGCAAATATAATGCCCTTGCATATCTGAGGGGTTTGTTTGACGAAACTTAAGAAAATTAATATGATGATGCAATGAAGGAAGTAAACTATTCTGCCCATCTTTCCTAATACTGTTAAGTCGTATTTTTAATCTGGAATTGAGACTAATTTGGAACATCCCCAAAGTTAGCTTGAATTTGGATTTGATGCTACATTTCAAACTTGTCAAAACTATGAGCAACTAAATTCAGATTTCGGTATGTTTTCTTTTCCCCATAAATGGATTATCCAGGGACATATGGGAGGGAATTTCAGAATGGTAATATGTTTTACCCATTTTTTTTGTCAGCTACTATAGTTAAAGAAAAATCTGTTTGTACTTGGAACAATGGGTTACCAAAGACATCCTTATCTCCTGCTAGTCTTTATTAAGAAAAACTTAAATGTGATGGGCATCTAACCAAAACTCATCTTAGTGATGGTTTGTGAATTGCTTTAATAAAATCAAAATATTATTAATTCTGTCATAATAAAAATGACCCAGTTCCAGATTTTGTGCACTCATTCATTACTGTTCTTTTAAAATAGCAATGGAATGAGATGGCAAACTTTTTTAAAACCTTTTTTAAAAAGTAATTTAGTTGAGTAATTTCATGGCTGAGTTGAAGATGTACTCAATACAGCCTTTCATTTCATATTATGTTTATGCTTACATCTGAAGCAAAAATATTTAAATATATCATACAGTTGGTATAGTAAAAAAAAAGTAGTTGACATTTCTTCCATAATTTATTATCTATTTGTCTGTCTTAAATTCCTGTGCATGTATATTAATATCTTCACCTTTGCTTTAACTTGTAGATCTGGCAGTGTGGGGGAAAACTGTTGTTTGTTCCCTGTTCTCGTGTTGGACACATCTATCGTCTCCAGGGTTGGCAAGGAAATCCACCCCCTGTGTACGTTGGGTCTTCTCCTACATTAAAGGTACTGTTTTGCTGCAACCTTGAAGGTGGTTTTTGATTTTTAGATAACAACAGTTTTAGATAAATCTATTTAAATTATCAGTAGCAATTTAGAGAGTACTTCATCCAAAGCTGTTTAGTGCCTAGAGCTAAGATGGTCATCCCCACGGGAGGGAAATCTTTGTGCCAATCCCACTGTTATTAAGAGTAGAGATTCCTGGAATCCATCTTCTTGCTCCACCCCTCCCCTCTTTGAGGTACAAATCACATTTCCTACTACTTACTCTCAGCACCCCAAGCCTTTGCTGCGCTGTGCCCACCTGAAGTACGAACAACTCTAGTAACTACAGCACACTCCTGGAGATGATGATCATGGGTTTGAAATCCCCCTTTGGCTTGATAGGGTGTGATCCTAGGCTGAGTTAGCAAATGCTGTAATCTAGCATCTCTCAGACCTTTGTGGCTGCATTTGTTAATTAAGAAGCAGTGAATGACACCTGGGAAAATGGCGTGCTCTGCGCTTCATTGTAAAGGTTGGTAACTCCTCAGGCACCTTGCAGGTTCAGAAGTGTTGCTCAAGCCATGATATTAAAAGTAGACATCACCTCAAGAAAAGAGTGAGCCAGCTGTCTGTGTCTGAAGAGATAACTTGAGTCAAGAAAAACTGTTTCATGTAAGTTTCCACCTACCAGCAGGAAGAGAGATGACCCTCCTGTTAAGGTTTCCTATTGCCTGGTTTAAGCTTCCTCTTGTGCAGTGTTTTGGCATTGGTAAATCCTGTTCCCAAAGACCCAGTTCTTTGTAAATTCCAACCCCAGAGCCATCTTCCTAGACGTTACCTGTGACGACGACTACTGGTAGGGTTACAGCGTATGGCTTGAGTCAAGCTAGTAGTTGGTTCTGTTGAAAAAGGGAAGTCCCAGCCTCGCTTAACGGTAGAAAACTAACCTGGCACCCAAAAAAAAAAAAAAAAAGTCCTCTATTAGTAATGTGACTTGATTAACATTTTGATCAAACAAGCACTAGGACCACTACAAGGGAGGCTAGGGGGAAATGGGCATAGCTGGGAGTAGAGACAGAGCAATGGGAGACAGGATAGCAAACAACAGCTTTAATGCTAAAAGAATTGTACAAAGTGAGGTGTGCATCTAGAACATGTACAAGTAATATAGAGATAAGAGCCATCAAAGAGACTGAGAAGAAAGATGTGAGGGAGAGGCTTGTTCGTCAAGCGAGCTATCCATTTTTTCTCCTTCTCCAAGCAGCAATAAACTACTTCACATAAAATCTCCTTGGTGTGTCATAGCTGACCCGTTTAAGACTTAGTTTTTTCACCCTTACTGGACTGATGCATATCATTCTCTGTATTAAAACTGTAGAAGGTGAATACAAACTCTGAATTGCAGTTCTGGTACACAGCAAATGATTGCAACACTTTATTACACCCATAAGTGAAGAGTCTTTATTTTCAAATAAACATTCTCTAAACTTAGAAAAAGACTTCGTACTCTCATTAAGCAAGCCAGTTTATTTTGCTGGCTGCAGTCCTAAACTATCATTGAAAATAATATGCATGTGTCTTGCATAATCTGCTGAAGGTGACAAATTACTAGTGCTATATAATAATTTCATGCTGTCACTTTTTAAGAGGAGAGATCCTTAAATTTCTGGAATTAACATGCAGTTACATCTGACCTGTTGTGTGTGCTTTGAGGTAGCAGCAATGTCCATGTTCTTCACAGAACTATGTCAGAGTTGTAGAAGTGTGGTGGGACGAATACAAAGATTATTTTTATGCCAGTCGGCCAGAGACAAAAGCGCTACCCTACGGAGATATATCTGAGCTGAAAAAATTCCGTGAAGATCACAACTGCAAAAGTTTTAAGTGGTTTATGGAAGAAATAGCATATGATATAACTTCATATTACCCACTACCACCTAAAAACGTGGACTGGGGAGAGGTAAGTACAGCATATAACCTGTATTTATTTTAGGAGCTTTTTTTTTTAAAATTGGGAATTCAAAAGGAAGCAATTGTTACTTGACGTCAATCAGAACAGGCTCTTTGATTACTGCTATACTAAGGTATATGATACTAGCCAGAAAGCTATAGAGATATAACCCCAGGAGAAAAATACATATACTTTAAGAGGTGCAATTTTTTTAATTAGCTCCATAGTTCCCTGAAGGATTATTTTATCTCTAGCCCTGTCTTCAGTTATGTCTAAAGCTCTTTTTTCCATAATTGGAATTTAGTTTTTCTTTAAAAGAAAAAAATGTGAATCCTGTGTGCATAGGAGTATTGGCAAAGATTAATAGGTGAAAATCTTTTCCTGCGAAGGCCTAGAGAATAGATCGTGAAATCCAGGTGGAGTACATTCTGCCTATGTTTGCTAGCCAACTGTATGGATGTACTCATACAGTTAGAGCCTCAGTAAATCCCTTATCTGCATGTGATAATTTGATACGATTCTGTAACAGTTATCTCCAGCATTAATGTATAAAGAGTAAGATTGTGCTAAATTAAGGATGTGGTTACAAATTTGGCATATTCCTGTGGTTGACACAGCGTGTCACTGGGCAGGTGGAGGACACTTCACTGAACCCTGCCTGTTTCATTCTGGCTTTTAGCCCACACCTTGAGGAGCTCTTACTGCAGGTCTTCTGCCTGCTTTCAGATGAGTTGGGTTTTTTTTTTTTTGTCTTTTTCAGCTGGTTCCAGCCTTGCCTTGTCTCTCCTATCAATTTTACTTTTTTAGATCATCGAGGCAAAATCAGAAAATTGTCTTGCTAGCAGGGGAGGAGTCCTGTGTCCCACCAAATTTAACAACCTTCTTTCCCAAGATATGATGGACCTCTTTCTGTAACTTCAAAAGAGCATTAGAAAGTACAGATCTATGCTGTTTTCTATGGCCAAGAGTGTGTCATCTCTAACTTCTCTGAGGAATTAGTGATATAGAGCATGTGCATGGTGGAAGGGGATACAAATAGTCTTGTATCTGAGGGACCAGGTGAACAATGCTACCTTTATTTCTTACCTAAAAGCTAGCACAAAGCATCAGTTACTACATTAGCCTTAGACCTCCTTTTGAATCTACATAAAGGCCTAGGAAGGCATGTTATAGATTACTATTCACTGAGGTGAAAGTATCTGAAGAGAATAAAATAGTAATGGCCACCTTGCGGGAAATCATCCCTGATAAAAGCAAATGGTTCTGGTGAAGTAACAGGGAAGTCAGAAGTTCAGAGACTTCTCTGAAGTTTTCTTCAACTCTTCTTCACTGGCTGCCAGTTATCCTACATCTGAGAAATTTTTTTCCCCATTTGTAACACCACACTAATTGCATTTCCAAACTGTCGGGAATGAAAGTGAGGGGTTCATCTTCCCTAATGCTCTCTGGAAGTCAGGTCTAAGCTTAGTCCTCCAGACTTTCTTCTACCGTCACGAAGAAGAAAGAGGCTCTGGCAAAGAAAATAGGTCTGGAAAAAATGTTATTTGTGTTATAAAGTCTTTGTAAAGCTGTTTGCTGGCCCTTCTGAGAAGGGAATGGCATAATCAGCAGTTCAGGCATGCTTTCTGACAGGACTTTTGTTCTTTATTCCTATGCCTGTGCCTGCCGCTCATCAATTTTATCTCTTTTTTTCCATGTAATTGCTACTGCAGAAGGTACTTCTGAGCAGCCGGGTCAGTGGGCTGTGCCTGACTGCATTTAATAACGGCTGTGCATAACTTCTCTGCATCGCTTTTCTCTTATCCACAAGATGAGAGCAACTTAGCTGAGCCCCTGCTTTATTTATGAAGACCTGGGAGACTGAACATGCTTTGATAGGAGACTGAATAAATGAAAATACTTGAAAGTCCTACATTTCGGTGTCATTAATTTGGAACTGAGCTTTGCAACTCTCACTTTATCAGCGTACTCTAACTCACGTAAGAGCCCACAAATTAGCATGGGCAGCTTGAAGCTCCATCTCCCAGAATGGTTAACATCAGTATTTAACTTTCATATGCAGGTTTGTCTCATACCTCTCTGGCAGATACCTGTTTCTGGTTTGAAAGATAAGTGGGAATTTTCTGAACTCCTTTGCACTTTTTTTTTTTTTGAGACTAACTTAGAGTGCAAAACCTCTTTTCCAGATTAGAGGCTTTGAAACCGCTTATTGCATTGATAGCATGGGGCACACCAACGGTGGCTTTGTTGAGCTTGGGCCGTGCCACAGAATGGGAGGAAATCAGGTAAGGAGGCTGGAGGCAAGTCTGAAGGAGAATTGCTTGCAGTGGATGATAACAGGCCAGTTTTCTGTTAAGCCTGTACATAAAGTCGCTTAGGTGCCAGCTACAAAAATGGGAGTTAGGGATTTTCCATAAGCATACTGACATTGCTAAAATATGGGAATCTGAAAATGTCATTTCAAACACAAACGGCACAAAATTGAAGGCGAATTAATAATCTCTTCTTCAGTGAATCAGGTACATGAGGAAGCAAGAACTGTGTTTCAAAGCAACCACATTGCTGATTAGAACAACTGGAGCTCTTAGCATTGCCGCTGATCCATCATTTATCTTCACTTAATAATTAATCCTTCAGGAAACAACCCCCTCACTCAGTTATTTCACAGAGTTGTTTTGCTCTAATGGAAGTATAAAACACTTTTGTGCAGTAACTCATCTTCCACCACAGGAGACAAGAAATTGAATACAAATTTGTCTCTGCTTCATTTACAAATTAATTGGCAGAAAATAATTACTAAAGGATGGTTGCAATCCAAGCTGCTATCATGTTTGACCTGTATCTTCACAAAGCTACCCACACTAACACACAAACATGCTGTTCTGTATTTACATCTCCTTTTTTGGTTGGAAAGCTTTTCAGCATTTAAAGTCCTTATTTATGCTGATGTAGACTTGAACCAGGCAAGTTTTGTCACAGCAGTCATGAAATCACATGCAGAATGATGCTTTTGAAAATCATATTTGGATTAGCTAGTAGCAGCCCATGGAAATGTCTCTTTTATTTTGATATTTAATGAAAAAGTTCCCTAAACTACTTTTTCTGTATATGTTACCCCCAAAAACCCTGTAACAATTATTTCATAAGAAATAGCTAGGATAATCTCTTTGTATCTGGATGCATTACTTTGATTTCCTCTATGGGTAAAATGCCGAAGTTTTACTGTCTTCACATGAAATTACTGTCCGGGACCAAGGACTTGCTGCCAGACCTTTCGAAAGATAGTGGATTGTTTGGCCATCAAATCATACAAAGGCTTTTAATCAAACACTTTCAGAAGTCTACCAAATAGGGGTCCCTTTATTTTTATCATTTTTGTCTTGCTAGGTAAGTTTCTTAGCCTTCTGAATCCTACAGGAAAGTTACCTGTGAAATTGAGTGTTGTGAATAGTAAAAGTGCATTACACCATGTAAAATAAAGAGCCCTCCTGAAAGATAGTAATAACACCAGAGAATATTTTGA
Organism: Phoebastria nigripes; assembly: GCA_035582835.1. NCBI lineage: Eukaryota > Metazoa > Chordata > Aves > Procellariiformes > Diomedeidae > Phoebastria > Phoebastria nigripes. The sequence continues at coordinate 254,327 of JAYKAV010003038.1, read as the reverse complement.
ATGATGCGATTTTGTTGGTATTTTCAGTGTTTCTAAAATAATCATTATTTTGAGTCAGCTGTTAAAAAGATGGCTTTTTTTTTCCTGTTAGCTTTTCCGAATCAACGAAGCTAATCAACTCATGCAGTATGATCAGTGCTTAACTAAAGGACCAGATGGATCCAAAATTATGATTACACACTGTAATCAGAATGAATACAAGGATTGGCAATACTTCAAGGTATGCAACAGAAATAGAGCAGAAAAGAAATTATAATTTGCATGCTGGTTTTTTGCACCTTTTTTTTATTATTTTATGTATATCTGAAAATAAGATCTACGACAAGGTTAACTGAACCAAGTAGAGTAAATTGTTAATTGCACATTGTCAGAAATCCATGCTTGCCAGGAAAACTTCCTCTAGGGAAAGATGCTTTTGCTAGCGGTTCTAGTTGCTGTCTTCTGTAGCAAAATCTTCAAGGAAAATCTCATGAGGCTACATGTGCTGCCACAGGTGTGTTAGGAGTTAGCACTTGTCTCGGAGGAAGCAAAGAGGATGTCAACTACCAGTGGCAGAGTTTCTGAAAGCTTTTTGTGCCATCACCCTCTCTGCTTGTATGCTTTCTATCAAGAAAGCTTCTTTATCTAATGGATGCTGTGAGAAGATTACTTAAATGCTGAGGTGCATTTAGCAGCTAGGGTCAATATTAGATCTAATTTTGGGAGGTCTAAGTTGAAGTGTTGCTCTGTTTAAAGTCAGAAGATCTTTTTAAGCCTACATAGGAATAGGTAGACATAGCGTTACTCTTTGCCTTTTTGTGTTGTCTTTGCCTTCTTCAATATTTCTTTTTCCTGTTCATTAGCCATTCTCTAATAACACGCTCTGTTGCGAATTCTGGGTGTGGCACCATTATAATTCTATTGCAAAATCTATGAATTTTTAATAAAGACTTGGAATGTTGGCTAATACACAGGCAAGGGCTGCTACAGTCTATTTAGTGACTACATCTGTAAGTCCTCTATTAATTCTAGTTTTGAAAGTGTTATTTTAAGAAATGTCTAAGGTTATCTTTCTGTTTGTCTCTTAAAAAATGAGACTGAATAGTCTAAGGGTGACGTTATCCTTGGATATAGCCACACATAACTTGGTTCTGTGTCTAAGAAACTTTTCTGTGTTGATTTTTCTTCAGTATGTCTAGCGTATTGCATATTTATTAATTCATTAGCTGGTTATCTGGATTGTGTTTGTCTGAAAAATGTAGGCACTGTTGAGTGCAGTGAAATCTGTTTGTTTCCTTTAAGCCACACCACTTTTTCTAATACTTGCATAGAGCTAGGAAATACCAAGCACCATAATGCCATTTCCACCCAGCTTTCTTGTGCCATATAGACAGACAAAATTCTTTAAACCTGAAATTTAAAAATAATAAGCTATGTTCCAGTGCCTGCTGACTTCTGCTTTAATATTGGAATAATATATAGCACTTGTTAACTCTCCAGCCATTCTAGTGTGTCCCAGCATGTTACTTGGCTCTTCTCTAAGCATTTCTTTTATGCAAGAAGATCCATTTCCTCCACAGTGGTACCAAGTTGTGTAATTGTTTGCTTATTACCGCAAGTTATAAGGAAGCCCAGGGCATGGTCTGGGCTGTAGAACAAAACACTGGCTTCCAGAAGAAAAAAAAAAGGGGGGGGTGAGAGCGAAAGGACCACCAAGGGTGTGTAACCAAGCAGATACAAGAAATTTGGCACACACTGCTGTGCAGTACGGAGGGTATGACCGTTTCTTCTAATGAGGAGGGTGTAAGGAATGAAATGCTTATGAACTGCTGAAAAACATTGTGGCCTCATGTAAATGAAAGCTGCCAGGAGATTTTATCTGGTTGGTCGGTTGGTTGTTTCTGGAATGAACGTTTGTGTGCCAGTTTGGTGAGCGTAACATCTGTGCTGCTTGAGCGTTGAGCAGTAGCAGGGCTTCAGTGCCCATAAGCAAACATTCAGAACAGGGCTGGCGGTGGTCTGCTTATTGCTTTTGTTCAGGCATCTGCTTACCTCTCCAAGTAGAGGACCCCCATGTCTGGCCACACGGCGGGAGCGGGTGTCGAGCCGAACCAACATTTGGACATGCACATGCATGTGGGAGGATGGAGAGGGTCCCCGTTCCACGGGGAGCGTGTCTTCCCGTGGGCACCGGGCCCACGGGGCAGGGCTGCAGAGCCCCAGCCCGGCCACGGTGCCGCGGGCTTGCTTCTGCTCCATTGCTCTCCGCGCTAGATGCAACTGGTCAGCGAGTCAGGGCTGCATCTGGCACGCGGGGTCAGCGAGCGGGAGAGAAGCCACAGGCCACTTTGCGAATGCATGAGACTCGGGCATGGCAGCGCGGGGGGTGTGGAAGGAGCCAAACGTGCGAGTCTCAGCCTGAATGTGCTAGGCACAATAGGTCTGCAGTTACTTAGGCAGCCTCCTATTGCTCCGGAGGCCAGACTTGCTCTCATGCCCTCTTCTCTTCCTTCTACCAGTCAAACAGGGAGCAAAGCTGCTGCTTTTTTTTTTTCCAGTGTGGTTAACGCTGGTGTTGGGCAGAGGGCTAACCGAAGGAGGATCTGCCCAGTGAAGTCATCTCTCATCTGCCCAGTGAGTTAGCTGTCCTCGAGAGTTAATCTTTTGTTTTGGTTACAGGATGGATGAAAAGGCTGGAAGCATTTTAGACACAGTTTGCTCATTTTCTTAGCAGTTTGTTGCCTAAGAGAAATGCGAGGCAAGTGGACCTACATATATCCAACATTTCCTAATGTGAAGGCTGTGAAAATCTAGGTTTAACAAATAGTAAAATGAGTATAGAACTGATCTGTTCTGGGACCCTGAAGCCTGCTTTTGTAAATAGCTATATTACAGTTGTGAACAAAACATTAAAAAAAAAAAACAAAAAACCCCACATGTTCCTGATGATTTTGTTTTCCAGAATCTACACAGATTTACTCACATTCCGTCAGGGAAGTGCTTGGATCGCTCCGAAGTCCTCCATCAAGTTTTTATTTCAGAGTGTGACTCCAGTAAAGCAACGCAAAAATGGGAAATGAACAACATCCTTAGTGTGTAGACAGACAAAACCTACCTACTGACACATTAATTTGTACAGGACTGAAAATAGCCTGAACACTGCTGCAATTATTAACTTTGTACAGCTGCGAGCCTCCTGGCTTGGATGAAGGACATAGATGAACTGTGATTATTACAATAACATTATCATCCGCAGTTAATGTTTACAAAACTGCTTTACCTTAAACTCTGTAGATGTTTACATCTTTTTGTTTCAAGATGTTGGTAAATTAATGTGCTATTAGCTATGTTTCACAGGAACATAGTTAAAAGCGTTGTCGTCTTCTTTGGGATTACACTCAGGGGTCTGAAGGCAGTTTTTTTACACACACTTGAAAAGGTTGGAGTAACCAGATTTTCCTAGAACTTGGTGATTATCAACCTGTTGTATATTTTTATTTAATTTTACATCTTACTGAGCACTGCCACAGGTTATTAGCCAGGGTGGCCTTCTCTCACAGTCATGCTGCTTTTTTGGAAGGTGAATTTCAACATATTTAGTGCCTCTTTCATTTCTCTCTTTCACAAGAAAAGCATTTGTTGGAAATTATACAGTGGATTTTTCTGAGCTGTCACCAGGGATGGGGACCAACCGTGCCACCCTGTGTAATTATTGTGTTACTGAAGACAAATTTCTATTGCCAGTTTGGCTGCTGTACTTCGACTGGATGCTGTGTACGGTGCAAGGAAGAGCTTAGTGTCGAGTTCAGCACTAATGTGGTACATTTTGATGGAAGTAAGCACCCTTGTGATTCCAGTTAAGAATTTATAAGCACTAACTTGCTTGTTTAAACCATGCCTTACATAAAAATAATTTAAAAAAAAAAAAAAGAAATAAAATAAAGCTGCACAATTATGTAAAACTTAGAAAGAATCCAATGCTTCATTTGTATTGTTATTTTAAATGGAAATCACTTAGAGGTGGACTAAAACTTTTAATTAGGAAAAAACATCGAGCTCCTTAACACATCTACGTAATTCTTTACAAGGACATCTGTCAACTAGTTTGGATGCCAGATTTAGATCTGAAAAGAGAGATGGAAATCCTGAAACCGCATTTATTCATACTAATTTTCTTCTTATTTTTGTCATTGGAAACTTTTCCTGAGGGATTACGAACACAAAATACAACCACTTGGTGCTATAGTGTACAGAATAGAATGTGAAGAAGAAGTTTCTAGAAATGTTCTGGAAAGGAGTTTATGCGAACTCCCCTAGGAGTATAAATATTTACGCTGAATGAACAGAGAGGTGGAGGAGAAATGACTTATCCTCCCTTCCTTATTCCAGATTTTGTGACTGTTAAATGTCGACATCAGTGTACTGATTTCATAAAGAGTTATGCCTATAACATGTCACACTATTAAATATGACTGAATACTTCCCTAAAATCTAGAATAGCATTGCATGCAGCTTCCATTGATGTTAACAAGGGTTATGTATCATATTTGGTGACAGAGTTTGATCTTTATAGGGCTGTCTGCACTGATCTATTAGTTTGGGGTCTTTCCTAGTTTCTTTAAACTTCTCATCTATCCTTTCAGAGCTATGAAAAATAGAAAATAAAGGAGGGAGAAACTGGAAAAAAAGGAAAATAAGGGTGTGTGCCGGTACTTGTGTGTATGAAAACTGACTCCATTTTTGTGTGTTGGGTAGATTAATTTTATCATACGACTATGCATAAGAGAAAGAATGGTGGCACATAAATTGTGCAGGTGTGCATTTTAAATGGGTATTTTGTGCAATTCATTGAAAGCTGATGCTGTATGTGAATATGAATCTGTATGTGAGACTGAAACCCTACAAAACATGAGAACGTAAGAAGCTGTTGCTGTAATGACTTTTTCCTACTATAGCAGGCTTGGAAAAAAATAATTCCCATATTCTTGCTTTGTAAGTTGATGATAATATCACTATGCATTTCTACATATTTTATAAATTTGATTTATGCAGATTTTGATACACTGTATGTTTCTGTAGAAATTGTATAAATCTTTAAAAAATTTATTAGGGATAAATCTGGGAAACCTATGTATATCTTACTTATGGGTTGCTTGTTTTTTAGGTGAAGTAAATAAAATATTTGAATTTTTGGGTTTACTATACTTTTACAGAGTAAAAATGGATTATTATCTTTACAGAAACCCCGTATCTCTAAATGTAGACTACTTCAATGTTACAAACTTACAAATATTGAAAGTGTTTTATTTTATTTTTTATCTAGGTACCTTTTGTCGTATCTGTGGGGACTCAGGTTTTTTTCCAGTGAAGTGAAAAATGAAATTCCCACTGAGAGTTGCCACATGGACACATTTGGATTTTTGTATCACCTGCCCTGATCTAATTAGGTAGACTTGATATGCTCATAGAAAATGAACTTGAGAACGATTTCTAAAGTAGAACCAAAGGTCAGGACTAGCTGGTAGTGTTTTGACTCTATATTTCATCTTAGTCTGTGTATGTTTCCACCAACAAACATGTTTCAATCAAACATTTTTTTTTCCTGAGAAGGTTTCATAGCAAAAGAGTATGCAATTAAATCGGGACACGGAAGACACAAGTTCTGGCCTAAGAACAAACCTAAATGCTGAAATCTACAGCACTTTTTTACAGATGGGATTCTTGTTTCCCAGCTATGTCTGTCAGTGCACTTTTGTGTATTCAGATTTTGAAAGGCTCCTTTGGCAAAACCCTGGGGGTATAGCAGTGGCCAGTTCATGTAGGAAATACCCTTTTATGTACGGAAACGGGGACTGATAGGAAGGAGGGGACATCCTTCTTCATTACCGGAGATCCTAGCACCAGGAGAACCAACAGCACCCTTTGAGCAGTACCAAAGATGCTGTCCCCATTGATGGCATCTTAGAATCAATTCATTCTCTTCCCTAATGCCAGTCAATCTCCTTTACTACTATCTGCTTCTTCCATACCATCTGCCTCCAAATTGCAGTCCCTAAAGACAACAGTCAGGATCAACTTACTGCTCTGAAACTGGACCAAGAAGCCTGAGATCTATTACACTATGCCAGGGATGTAAAAATTTTCTCTCTCTGATCTATGAGACTTTTCACAAGAAGAGAAAAAACACACCAGCTGCCTATAAAAACACAAAAGATGCTTTGATAAATGTTGCTGTATATCAAGCACAATTTTCCCTTTAGGTTAAAGAAGGTCAAATTATGCAAGATCCATAGAGGCATGGGAATTTCAGAACATGCAGAAGAAATTATCTACACTATTGAACACAAACTGTTTTTTTTGTAAAAGCATTTATTGTTTGTTCCCTGCTGGTGAGCTTAGATCCATCAATTGTAATAGGTGAAAAGAAACAGCTCAGGAAAAACAAATTAGCAGTGTTTCTGGTTGTTCTTTTCCTTGCTATAAAAGGCATGGGAATACTAGGTCTTGCTGCGTTCTGAAATCTTATCTTGCTACGTTTATGAGAGCAATCCTTGAGAAGTGTCAGTGGTTATCTTCCAGAGTAATATTTACTTTCTGGGAACATCAGAAGTTGTTGCCAGCATTTAGTCCTCTCGTTGTTGACTTTACTTACCCTGCAAGCCTCCTCTGAACTCCTGTAGTGTTGGAATAGTAAGTTGTATAGCTTGGCTGGCACTGTGTAGGAGGACTCTTCTATGTAGAATGAATCTAGGTAGAAAAAGTGATAGGCTATCAAAAAATGTAGGTGAGTTTGCCTCCCTTTGGGTTTAAAAAAAAAGTACATAAACTGTGAGTGACCCCTGAAGTCTGAAGCCACTTTGGCCCTTCTTTCACTGTGGGGACCCTCTGGTCATCCTCCCTCATGTGCTGCTGCCGCAAGTGCCTGCATTGGTGCGTGCTGCCTCACTCGTTGCGCCCCCAGCTACGTTACCTAGTGTGGAGCACAGCAACAGTGGGAAGAGGTGTTTGTGTGGATTATACATATCGGTAACACAGTTAATGGTTAGTAGCCTTTGTTTTTTAAATCTTAAAAACATAGTCCATTCTTCACACTGAGAAACAAAAATCAAGTATTTTTCATTACCATGTAACATGGGTCCTGGTAAAAGAAAAAATAAGCTGTCTGCACAACCCTTAGGTTTTTCACCACATTGCACTGCTCTGTGGCTGTTCTGAACAACAGTGTGGATGGAGACTCTTCAGCAAGGTAGCGGCATAGCTTATGGTCTGATGGATCTTAACTGACTGATGAAAACCGCACGTTCCTTCAGTTAACAGGTCCACGAAGGTGACAAGGATCAAAACCTGTAAGGAGGAGTTAAAGCTGTTCAAACACCAGGATGAAAAGGTATGTTTGCATGTTAGATCCCTTCTTTTTCTCACTAATCTACTTCACTGAAAAGAAATGCTATTGCTTTAGGGACAAGAACCGTGCCCCATCCAAAGTGGAGTGCAGGTAAAGCAGGGCTAAGGGCTAGGTGGGTCCCGCAGGTCTCGTGAATGCGATCATTCAATGTGAAAGCAGAACTGCCTCCGATGGGCTGCCGGTTCAAACAACTCAGCGATGTTTCTTGTGCAAGAGTGATGTCTCCTGCACAAGAAAGGAGCAGAAAGGTGGGAGAAGCAGCGTAGCACTAACCCATATTAAAAACAAAACAAACTCTAATTCCCAGGATGCGCGAGATGGCAACAGCAGCCCTGCGGCTGAGCATCCCAGGGGTCCGAAAAGGGGAAGGGAAAATGAATGGAGAGATGATGTTTTACTTTGCTGGAAAGGGCTGCTGGTGGCAGTGTGTGTCAGTCATGCTGCCTTGATGCATGCCCAGACAGTTGTTAAAGCACAGTCTTCAAATGAAGATGAAGAAGTCCTGCTTGGAATAGGCTTTCTGAGTCACTTGAAGGCACTAGAGTGGAAATAGGAATCAAAATACAGCCCTTTCCCTTGAAATCTGGGGAAGGATTTCCCCAGGAAAATAGCATAGGCCAGTGTCTTTGAACAAGCCCTGACATTAAACAGTGGTGGATCTTTGAGTATAAAGTCCTCTGGATCTTTTGTGTGTGGGTGCATGTTCTCTGAGTTAGGCCAGCTATAGAGGTACAGCATTAGCTCTGATGGGTAATAGCTACGGCCAGAGCCATGAAGACTGGTGCCTGCATTTCCAAGGGCTGTTGGGTGAAAATGTGCCCTCTGCAAGCTGTGCTTCCACACAGCCATAGATCTCATCCCACTGGGGAAGCACCGTGTCATCCTGTGGTACGCTCAGGAGACCCCGAGCCCTACCTGGCAATGGATGCCTTGCTAGCCTGAGCCTGCAGGATGGCTACACTCTTGCTAGAGTCCTCAAGGCCATCACGGTTGCCCAACAGGCAGCTACAATTGCAATTTTCATATTTTGATTTCTGAGGCAGCAGAAACAATGAACGAAAGCAGAACTGGATGAAAGTAGAGGCCTTCTGGAGCATTCTTGTGGGTTCATAAGAAGGGAGATCTGGGAAGAGCTAACCAGGAGAAAAAGCACACCAAGCTCTGGAAGTGCTTCCAGTCATACTGCTCTTTCAATTGCACTGAGGAATGCCCTGAAGTCCTACCTGTCCTGAAGATGCCAAGGAACCTCTAAAGACAGAGCTAATCAACCTGGCGATGGAACGGAAAGCTGTCTGTCCTGCCATCTGGGAGTGAAGGTAAGATGGTGTGGGGTGTCACTGAGGAAAACAATTCTGTAACCCTATAGCAGAGTGGGGTCTGGTTACTACTGATAGTAAAGCTGTTGGGGATAAAGTAATGTTGAACTGGGCCCTTCCCAGTTGGAGATAGGAACCACGCCTTCTGCTTTTTCTTTGCCTGTTACGGTATCCCATTATCTTCCATGTGGTGACTATGAGAGGAATGGAGTCCGCGCTTCTGAAATATCAGGACCCTTTGTCTCTGATGGACAAAGTTGAAAAATATTTTGACTTCGGATAAGAACTGAGCTTAACATAAGAACTTAAAAAGTACATGCAAGATCAGACCAAAGGTCCAGCTAGCACAGTAGCCTGTCTCCCTCAGTGGTGAGTAGGATCAACGTGGCCAAGGAGCACAGGGCAGAGTGAAAGGACGGGGCAAGGATACTTGTCTAACGCTGTCCCTGCTTCTGGCAATACACAACTCAAGCACTTTCTGAGCAAGAGATGGTATTTTCTATTTAATAGTCTAGAGTTTGTCCAACCGCTGTTTGAATCTAGGCAGACTTTGGTCACCCATCACATCTGATTATGCAAAAAGTTTCAAGGTTTCAGAAGAGGCACATTCACTCTGCAGTTCACTCCTCTGCTGAGACAAATCAATGTGAGGAGGCTTGTTAAAGGTCTTAATTCCCGAAGGAGTAGTCAGTGCTAGGTCAGTGCTGGGCCCAGCCAGCCAGGAGCTGGCTTCAGGGTGGCAGCACTGACAATATCATCACAGCACATTTTTCAAAGGGCCTTTTAGAAGGATGTGGTCTTGTCCATACAAACATCATCCCTTCAGCTCTGCTGGAGAACTGATTTATGGATACAAACTATACCAATAGATGTTTGGGCCAGGAAACATTGAGAATAGCCATACAACTTAAGGTAGAGCACCGGATTTGCTGGCTAGATTTTTCTGGTGGTTGACTCCATATTCAGTCCTGGAACGTCAAGAGCCCCTCCGACACTGAGGCTAGGGGGGATAGTTGATCTCAGGGTATCAGGATAGTCAGAGCAACGTACAGGTTCACTCACTAATTGGTGCTGGCCTGTGACAATTGCTTAATTGCACTGATGAAGAGAAATTTGTGTAGGCAGTCAACTTTTTGACTGGGTAGGTCTGAATCTCGTGCACATCCCGCAGTTAGCAGAGTTATGCATCCCTCAAGCGCTGCGTGCATTGGAGAATGCAGCAGCAAGCTCAACATCTGGGCTCCGTTACGGGATTCTTGACACTGGATTCAAAAGGAATCACGCAAAAGCAGATGGGGCTGTGATGCAGCTCATACGAGGGGCCCAGCAATTTCAGAAAGGCAGGGTTTGCTGGCAAAACACACATATATTTCAAGATGTGGAAAGAAATACAAGCCAAAATGAGAAAACAAACAGAAAAATAAATACATGCTAAGGATGATAAGGCAAGTGAAGCAGGATCAGTGACAGTCACCACCACAGCAAATAATCCATTACTGAGCAGTAAGTACTAGATTGTGTACCAATGTTATATACAAGATGCCTGCGATAGACAGTTATGAAAACAGTTCAATAGATCATTAGGTAATCAAAGATAAAACTCCTATTCCATTTTTTCTGATTTTCTCTCCACACCCATTTGCCATTTCTTGTGTGTTATTTGAGTTCTAAAGCCTGTATATGCTGCAGTCAGTTCCCAGGTCTGTAGCTGTTCTGATCAAGGTTTTCCTTTTGAAAACACACCAAAAAAAAACCCCAAAACCCAAAAGAGGCATATTTACAGTTCTTCAGACCATAGGTTTTGCTTGGGAAAAATAAGACCAACTTTGTAAATAGGCTTTGTTCTAAGTTGTTCTAAGAAAAAGGAAACTTTATATTCCTTTAGGAAGATGGTAAGGAAACACTAAATATTTGTTTTGTTCTTAACTCTTTACCTAATAATGCCTAACATGCTATTTGCTTTGCTAGCAAACATCTATTACGTCTTCACAGAATTATCTATTATAGCTCYAGCATCTCCTCCAGACTAATGTAATGTAGTTTATTGTCCACCCTCATTACCCATGACGTAAACGTTAGGCCTGCCTTTTCCCCTTCACATGTGCTAGGGGAGCACATATTAACATCTAATATACTTTGTATTAATGCCATATTTCACCTGCTGATTTTATTATCCTGTCACTTCAGGCTGCAGGCTGGCTTTGCAGTTCTTCCCTGTTAGCTCTCATCTTTCTTGCAGCACCATTGACCACTTTTTTCCCAAGTCACTTATGTGTATATTAAACAGTCTTCACTAGCCATTAACCCCATCTCCAGAAATAACCTATGGGATTTCATAGGTGATTTTCCTCCACTGGTGAAACTGATGACTAATTCCTATTTTGTTCCTGTATTGTTAACCAGCTATTTATTCATGCAAGGCCTTTAATGACAACTTCTTTTACGAGAAGTAGACCAGACCAATCTCAAGTAGACCAGAACTACCTGATCTCCTTTACCTTCATGTTCATTGATTTCTTCGAAGAATATTTACAGGTCTGTGGAACAGGATTTCCTCTTGTGAAATCACAAGCCCTATTTAGTCATTTGTCCAGCAACTCTCAGCTGTACTATGGCTCCTACCAACTTGCCATATGGACATTACTGGTCCGAAGTTCCCTGTATCTCCACAGAATGCTTTCTAAAAATTAGTGTCATATTTGTGACCTTCCATTCCTCTAGCACTAAGGCAGTTTGAAGTGAAAAAATATAAAGTACGGTTCATAGTTCAGCCATTTCATCCTTGAATTTCCTTAGAACTCTTGGATGAATACCATCTGTTCTGTCATTTTGTTTCAAAACCTTTTACACTTGGATTTGAGACAGATGCTCCACCATGCCTCCCCCATTAAAAAGTTCTGTCATGAAAACTTCCTGAAGCTCCACTACAAGGTTAAAAAAAAGAAGGTTTCTTTTCCCGAAATCTGCTCTAGGCATTGCTACTATATCTTGACCATCTGTAGTCTCTAGGACTGCTTGGCAGGTCTCCTGGTTCTGATGTGTTTGAAAGTTGTTACTAATCCGTGTGTTTTCTCGCATTGCTCGGATGCTATTTTTCCCTGCCAGACATTGCTGCGTCTGGCCTGTCGGGGTGCAGGTTTCTTCGGGTTTACCGGTTTAGAAATAACTTCAACTTTTTAAAGACTGCTTTCCTACATTTGTTCTTCTCTCATACCTGCTTTTTATCCACCTCAGTCTTATTTTTGGTGGTCTCTTGGTCTGCTTTACTGGGTGGTATGCCTTTTTGCTGGACCTCTAATGCAACGTGAGCAGCCTCCTTGCAACCATTTTGGGCGTCCCTTTTCGTTTTGATTTGAGACAGACCTCCCAGTTCACTTCCAGTGAGAAGTTTCCAGTGAGTAATTTCATAAGATTGTCCATATTGAACACGGATGTGAAAAACTAATTTAGCTTTTCTTCTATGGCCTTATCTTTTCTGAACATTCCTGTTGCACTTTGATCACTTACTAGGCCTTTCCAGTGCTGGTTCTTTCGGTGCTCACAGATGGGCATTATCTGAACCCCCTGGCCTGACATACCGTACTTTTTAAAGCTTAATTTGAAAGTAGTAATTTCCACATGCTCTTTTCCATTTGCCTTTAATCTATATTCAACATCCTTCTTATCGAAAGGACAAAATACCATCTTAAAAAATTACTAATTATCTTTAGTCATGACATCATTCTTAGTTGATAGATCAGCTCGATGCAGAGCTTTGCTGTGGCTTGCTGCAGCTCATGCTGACATGGCGTGCACACAAAATGAGCAGTGTAATGATGTGGGTCAGGCTAGTAGAGTGGTGCGATAGACTGGTTTTGCAGTGAAGATCTCCAGCAGCCAGGATATACTTGTGAATGAGATCATAAGCAAAAGTAACCCACAGGTGGCTTTTCATAGCGCATTGTTAGGACGTGGGACAACAGAGTGGCAACGTGAGGCAGTTCTGCACTGATTTGTGCAGAAGTTGTGTACAATTAATGCTAAAGGGAATTGAACCCGAAAGTCATTTTACCTCACTGAGGAAAATACTAGAAGAGCTCCTTTATTCTGAATTACATCCAGATATGCTCTTATTCTGACACAATATTTAAAATTCTGTAAGCCATGCAGCTTTCTAGGACACCTGAAGGGTTATATTTCGTTTCAATTTAAAAGCACTTGAGCAGAAGCAAAAAACATTTCAAATAATCAAACTAGTCAATTTGCTCTGATGCTACTGCTCCACTGCAAAAGATTATTTAAATCTAATCAGAAAGATTTCTTGAAGCATCACCGTTCTGTTCAGGGAGGGAGTCTGAGAACTGAGGGAAGGTGATGGTGAGTTTCTACAGGGAACAGAATATGCTGAAAATGAGACCAACATAGCCTCGGCTACACGCTATGACAGGGAGTTGCCTCTAGCGGGAAGAATTTTTGAGTTAAGGATAAAGGTGCTCTAGGATTGCAAACTCTCTACAGGAGAAAATGTTCTTGAGCACTGGATGTACTGCACAGAGAACAACAGCCTCTCACTTCCAGTTTGTGCCTGTGGCTTCCCAAAATCTGAGCTTGCAAAATGGAGCTATTGATCCCGCCTATGCTGAGTATCTCTGGCAGGTCCAACATGTAAAACAGCAGCTACTCCTTCTGGTACTACTTTTAAGTATCTCAGGGACAGGGTAGGAAGGAAAAAACAACTCTGGGTTTCTAAGGCCTTCAAAGGTTAGTGCCTGCTTTAATATAAAAATGTTTGAATTGCCTTTACAGTTACCTTGTTTCCATACTTTCAGGTATCCACGAAGTGTTTTTGTCAAGACTCGTTTCAGAACGTGCTACATTATCTTTAACCTACCACAGTGACATTTGCCATGGTTATAGTGCTGAAATCACTTTTTATCTTACACATGTACAATGACTGTACACAAATTTATTTCAAAAGTTGATGGACAATAGGGAGACACTTTAAAAACACAAAAAAAGCTGAAAGCCTGCCCTTTTTAGTACTTAATATTTTAGACATTAGATGTTTTTCAGTGCTGGGCTTTCAAAGGCTAGCAAAAACTTTTGTCTAGTATTTATCCCAACAAATTAAACTTAAGCTATTAGTTTAGCTGTGAGATCTCCAATTCCCCACTTGCAAATATTGTTAGATATCTAGATTTAGACCTTTAAATATACTAAAGGTTGAGTAAAAAACCTGAAAACCAAGAAACAGCGTAACTGGCGATACTGTTACCACCACAAACAGGAACATAGCAGGAGCACATGTTCTTTACAAATGCCGCCTCTTTCCTGCAGGAATCTTATTGGCATGTGCGGAGATAACATTCCAACATTTTTCATGCTGTTCTGCAAGCTGTGTATTTTATGAGAAGCCACTAATACTGGGGCCAGGGGGAGAGGGAAGGAGTAGGGAACATCTGGGAAGACATACCTCTAACCACATCTGTCTTATAGCCAACTTTCCTATCCTGATATGGACAGCAGAGAAGGCCAGTGACCCTGAGCTCTGGGAGAGAGAGTTCCTGATATTCACTCATTATCAGCTAAGACACCAAGACGAAACTCTAAGACCTCTGCTTCAGTCATTTGGCAGGAGGGGGGGGAAACAATCCAGGAATATCAGTAACTTCAGTACTTACAATGAGAGATACTTTTTTCACTCAGAAGGTGATACAAGGAAATGCTTGCGTGAGAAAAATGTCAATTACCACTAAGGGTAGTGTATGTGGGAGAGAGAATTGTGGTTAGAGGGGAAAAAAAATTTCAAATCCAGTATAAACTTCAGGAGTTAACACTTCAGGACTTGCCCGTTTTGCGGCAACAGCCACAGGCCAAGAACAATGCAAAGCCTTATCCTGAGCAGGGCTTCAGCATTCTGGGAGTACCCAGCCTCTCAGAAACATCAAGAATACAATAATCATGTACAACATTTTATTACAAAATTGTTAAAAAAGTAATACAATGCAATATACTACAAAATATAAGATCAGCTATTAAGCTACCTCCTTTGTTTTACTTAGCTATAAAGAAACACCTGGCTATCAGTCACTGAATTTCAACAAAACCATTAAATATGCAGAAACATTCCACAACTTTTTCTTCTTTTTTTTTTTAAACCGAACTGTAGCAGCCCTCGGCTACTACTTACATTAAAAATAGAGGTCTCCCTACAAAGAACCACATTACCTATACACAATTCTGTACAGATTTTTATACTGAAGCTAACAATGAGCTGCACTTGAGTTCACATTCTTAGCAAAATATTGGATTTTGAGCATAAATCTTTACAGCAGGACATTCACTTATTCCTCATCCTCATCTTCTTCCTCCTCTTCATCATCTTCCTCCTCCTCCTCCTCCTCTTCTGGTTCTGCTTTCTTCTTAGATCCTGCAGGCCTACCTGGGCCCTTTTTTCCTGCGTCACTCTTGCTCTTGGCACGATATGCTGCAATATCCTGCAAGAAAAATGCTGTTTAGTTGCTGGCAATGTAACTCTGAAGACAAATTTGTACTGCTTCAGTAACTTAATACTATACTGTGCAGATCAAATGCAGTGCGTGCGGAGAAGCCAGGTTTCAACCTTGGGACTTTCATGCTTACACCTTTTGGCAAGAGAACGCATGATCCAGTTTTAAGACTTTTATGACTGCAGTGCTTTGGAGTATGACTCTCTATTTTTCCAAGCAGGTGACCTGTTTTCTGGAAGTAAAGCATCTTATTGGTAAAACCTCTAGACATGTAAAAACCACATCCAGGTTCACTGTAAGGGTTCCAGATACCTCCCACGCCACACCTTTCCTGCATTCTGAAGCCTGACAAAGGTTGACATAAACATTTAGAATTAAGAACCATACACGGTTTAGGTGCAAAACAAAAGTCACACATTTACAGTGACCTCTACAACTCTACAACCATTATTTTATCACTTTCACTCTACCTTTTCATATTTCTCCTTTAGTTTTGCAGCCTTCTGTTCATATGGCTGTTTATCTTTGGCTGACTGTTCAGACCACATTTCTCCTAATTTCTTTGCTGTATCTCCAATAGACAAGCCAGGATGATCATTTTTGATTTTTGGACGGTGTTCAGAACAGAAAAGGAAGAACGCAGATCTAAAATGAGAGACAGTGATTAAAATTAAGTGTCAGACTATTAGAACTAATACTTTTATTTTTCCAGTCAGAGAGACACTCACGGTGGTCTTTTAGGAGCATTGGGGTCCTTTTTCTTTCCCTTCTTCTCGCCTTTGGGAGGAACATAGTTTTTCATCTCCCTGTCGTAACGAGCTTTGTCTCCTTTAGCCATTTCTTCAAACTTCCCTTTCTCCTTGCTAGACATTGTCTGCGGACACACGGAGGGGAAAGGAGAAGAGTCTGGATCAGATAAAGCGCCTGGTGACCCACTAACGTCTAAGCAGCAGCTGCTACCAGGGATCTTTTCCCAGCCGCCCGCAGCAGGGGCGGGGGCCGGGCCGGCAGGGCTCAGCACGGCTCGGCTCGGCCCGGCCCCGCTCACCTTCCACCGCTCCGAGCACTTCCGCGAGAACTCGGCGAAGTTGACGGACGAGTCCGGGTGCTTCTTCTTGTGCTCCTCGCGGCAGGTCTGCACGAAGTAGGCGTACGAGGACATCTTGCCCCGCGGCTTGTTGGGGTCGCCTTTGCCCATGGCGAGGTCGGCGGCGGGTCCCTGGGGGGGTGGGAGGGGAGAGGCGGCGTGAGGGCGGGGCCGCGGCGCCGAGCAGAGCCACGGCGGGGCGGGGCCGCGCCTCAGGCCGCTCCCGCCTCTCGCCCGCCGGCGCCTTCCCGCCCAAACACGCCCTCCGCGGCCGCCGGCCCCACCCCCGCCGCAGCCCCTCTCCCGCCCGCCCCGCGGCAACTCCCGCCGCTGCCGCCAGGCGCCTCCACCCGCCCCCTGCGGCGGCCGAGGCGGGCGGCCCGCACGGCGCCGCCGCCCGCGCCCCAGCCCTCCCTGGCGGGGCCGCCCGCCGCCCTCCCCGCGCGGCCGGCCCCACCCGCCCGGCGGGAAGTCCCCCCTCAGCCCTAGGCGCGCCGCCCGCCCGCCGCGGGAACCCCGCGCTCCCTCCGCGCCCAGGACCGGCGGCGGCGCCCCCTCCTTCCCGCTCTCCCTCCCCCTCGGCGCCCTCCCGCTGCCCTGCGGCCTCCGCCGGCGGCGGTGCGCGGGGCCTTGCCTGGCTGGGTGGAGCGGGCGGCGGCGGCGCGGGGCTCTGCTCCCTCCGCTGCTGCTGCTAAATGGTTTCCCGGCGGCGCACTTACAGCCTCTTGTTTTCCACAGCCCTACCCGCCACAGCAACTTGACCCGCGGCGCCCGGGGGCCCGCCCCCCACCGCAGCGGATTGGCTGCCGCGCCGGTTCAAACTGCCTGCGGCCCCGCCCCCTGGGGCCGGGGCCGCCGGGGATTCGCTGGCTGCCGTTCCGACGTCAGTGGCCGAGCAGCTCCTCGGCTAGGTCGAGCGCGAGGTGTCGTTAGCGCTCATACTCGTTGGAACCGGTTGGGGTGAGGATAGTGGAGGGGGCGGAACTAAAAGCGCTGGGCAGTGATTGGGTGAGAGGGACGGTTTAAAAAACCGCGGGGATACCCGCCATTGGCCGCCGGGGACTGTGCGCGTTTTGATTGGGCGGAGCGGGATGCTGTAGCGTGGTTTAAAAATACAAAGGGAGCGAGGAGGATGGTGGGGCGGGCAAAGCTAGGGGAGCCGCGGATGGGGACGGGCGGCACCGGGGACCCGGCCCGGCCCGGCCCGGCCCGGCCCGGCCCGGCCGGGTTCCGGGGAACGCCTGAGTGCCGCGGCTCGGGACAAGCCTCTGCTGGCGGCCTCGGGAGGCACGGCGGTGGGGCAGCTGCCCCGGTTCCGCCGGAGGGTGTGGGGCCTCCTCGGATAGAGGGAGCCGGCGCCCTCGGCGCTACCTTCCTCCTGCCCGGGGGTCAGCCAGGGGCGGGCCGCGGCGGTGAGCGCGGCCGTTCCTCCCTGCATCCCTCCCTCTCAGGGCGGGGGCGGCGAGCCCACGGCACCCCGGGCCTGGCGGGCAGCAGCCGCCAGCTGCGGAGCTGGGCTTTAACGTTGGTTGCGCCGCCCGAGCGAGGCCCGCTCCTGGGGGACCTGCGGGGCGGGCGGCGCAGCGGCCCTGCCCTCGCCCTGACCCGCCGCGGGGTAACGGCCGGGGCGGTGCCCGCCCCCGGCTCCCTCCCCGCGGGGCCTGGGTTGCGCCGGGTTAAGCCGCGGGAGGAGGGCTCGGGGTGCCGCCGGGGTGCTGGGCCCGGCTTGCAGCAACCCTCGGGGAGAGGGAGGCCTGGCGTGCCCGGGGGGACGCCTGCTGCCGCCTCTCAGGCTGGCGGGGTTGAAAAGAAGAGCCCGTGGCTGGTTGCGGGGGGTGGGTGGGTTTTCCCTCTCACGCCGGACTAAAACCGCTGAGGCTGGGAAGGGAAAGTGTCGCCTCTCTCCGTGTTTTGTTCTCCCTGCAAAGTGAAAGGCGCAGCAGTGGAGAGCCTGGAAGCAAAACTCAGTCGAAGGTGTAACGCCTGTGGTTTGCAGTTCATGCTTTCAAGGGAACCACCGGTGGTGAATCTAGCCCTTTCGGTTTGGGGATAAAACTGAAGTTTCCGTACAGGCATTTAGTCTGTTTTAATGTCATTTGGCCCTAGTGTACGCAATGTGGGTTCCGTTGATGTTGGTTTTCTTCTGTCTGGTTATTTTCATCCAACTCTCTAGTTAACATCACTTTAGATTAATATTCTTTAATATTCTTGCTAATCTAAGGAGCTTCTAACACTTGCTTTTTCAGGTGTCTTTATAGTAGTGCTGGAAAGCAGACTCTAACTTCACTTACAGAAGATGCTATGCCTTCAGTAGGGTTTTAATCATGGTAACCTAGCTCAATGGTTAAAAAAAAAAAAAGAAAATAACCTTTAAATGACAGCAGCAAGAAGCCCTAAGCCATCTGAGGGTACTGACTAGTTGCAGGTGTGAGATTGGTCAATGTCTTGGTCTCCAGTCTCCCCCCTTCCAGATCTGCTCAGTGCAAGGAGCATTGAGTAAGAAGCACTTATCGGGTCCGGTCCTTCAAGCTCTTTTTTTTTTTTTTTTTTTTTTTTTTTTTCCCTCCTTGCCAATGAGGATGTGTTCACGCAGAACAGTTTGCTAATATGGTAGCAAATGCCTCCTTCATCCCTATTTCATTTTGAGCTTTATGTGTTTGCTCAAACTGCAGCCCTAAAAGACATAATGGAAACTGGAAAAAGTTAGTCAAAATCTTGTTTGAAGAGAGGGTAATTGGGAGGTAAATTGACAGAGCGATGCAGAGATACGTATTCCCTTTGCAGATGTTAAAGCCCATCAGAAGCCAGTTCATCCAAATTCTTATATCGGCTAACTTCTGTGGCTATTCCTTTTGATAGTGTTTAACCTACAAACAAAGCTTACATTTCTCTTCTAAAATAAACATTTACACGGGATATTCTGTGTTCCAGTATTTATTCCTATAAACTCCTCCTTGGTAGCAAATTCATGTTCTCAGTTCCATGGTACTAAATTGTGTGAAGGCCTAGCCGCTTTGCAAAAAGTTGTTTTAAACAGGCTTTAAAAATGCTTTTACTTCATACATTAGTTGGAAAGCACTGTTTTGTTTGGCGAATTAAGCTGCCAGATGGGTTACTGATTCACTTTGTGGTAAACCACCTGTATATGACAGTTTCTTGCAGAGTGTTTTCTAGTTAATAAAGTAGTTTTGCAACAGATGGTAGAATCTTACAATGCTAGTGTGTACTGAATGAATCATAGTACAGCCATTAGTATCTTTGGTGTAAAACCATTCTTGGTCAACCAGATTTGCCTAGAGCTTTCCATATCACACCATTCAAACAAGAACAAATTCATAGGTACCTTCTGCATTGTTTACAGCCATGTAGGTTAACTCCATCCAAATTAGTTTTACTTCTGAATCCTCACCGATGCAGTTGAAAGAACAGTGAAGTGGTCCGCTAGTCTTCAGGAAGCAGTTTTTTCAATGTCAGTGCTTCTAAAATAGCAAGTCATGACCTCTGGGAGTTTGTCACTGAAAAGTTATCAGGATGGCTACAGGCACCAGAAATGATTTTTAACAGTTGAAAGGAGAGAAGAATTTTTCCCATTTTACTCTTCCAAATCCATTCTCTGTCAGTTCTTGGAACAAAGAAAAAAGCTTTATATAAGTTATATGTTATTATTAACATATTTTTACCCTTCCTTTTAAAATTAATATAGCAAGTTCATGGAAAAAAAATCCTTTGGAACAGTCCTTGGAAATTATGGGATATAATTGCAGTGAGGCTTCCTCTGTTGCGTCTGTTTTCATATCTGCTCTAAGAATATGAAGAAAATGATTGTGGAAAAGCAGGTAGGGTGAGAAAGTATAATTACTGCTATGGGAAAAAATGAGACCTGCCTTTCAAATTATTTAATCAAATGTTTTAAGAAAGAAATTAGATCATTGGTTCTTTTAAAGATACTCTTTTTCTAGATTCTCTTCTCTGAAAAAGGCGGCTTTTGTACAATTAAATATATACATAGAGGGTCATGCCATGCAATGTCATGCAACGTAGGGCAGCATAAGAAACCAAACAGTTATACTCTTTAACATCTGTCTGTCCTCCAACAAGGAAGGCAGTATTGAAAATTTGCCACGCTTGAACATGATACTCGAAGCTTTCCACAGCCGCGCCGATGCTGAAAGCTCCACGCAAGAATGCTGATGTTAGAAACTTGTCAGTCCCAAAGCTGTGCCTTCTCCCAGCACCCTCGTGCCTGGAAAAGCGCTTCTCTCTGCGCCTGGTTCCACAATAAGCTGTCACCGTTTTTTCATTACACCACACTGTTCCTTTTCAGACAAAACCACAAATTCTGTCTCAAGAGGTTCAGTCACTGTTGCTCTTCTAAAGCAGTGATCTATGCAGTATTGACTTCGGTCGGTCCGCGTGGTTAATTTATTAGCCACATGTGGATGACAGTTGTGGGGAAGAAGCATAAACTCCAGGACTTGAAGCTTACTTCTGCTTGAATAATTCAGCTCATGAAATGACTGTTAAGTTTTATAGCTCCCTGGCTTTGAGCCCTTTTGAGTTTCTAATCTGCTCCACAATTACAATTTTGGGCGCTATTGTTAACTTCACTTAATCTTCAGTAAGCTGCGTGTGAGGAGAGAGAAGCAATGTAGTGACTAGAAACACTGGATAGAAGGAAGAGAAAAGTCCAGGCGGATGAGACCAGGTTACAGAGCTGAGAAATGGATTTGAAGAAAAGTATGTCACAGACAACAAAAATGTGCGATTGGAGTGATAACACTTGACATCATACTGTATCTCTTGGCTTCTGTGGGCAGCTTCCACGGCTTTTCTGGATACTGGTGTCAGCGTGGACAAAGCAAGGGAAGAAGGTAACAAAGACCTTTTATTTGAATTAACCTTTCCATCAACGGATCCATTGCAACAGGCGCCATTCAGCTGAGGAAACTGCAAACTACAGTTGCACGACCTTAACTCTGACCAAACTTTCATTCTGGTGTAAGTGTGTTATATGGTGACACTGTCAGTTTTAATTCAGTCAGTTGGATGAAGAAGCTCTACTGTCTCTGCCCAGAGTCCCTGCTATTACCCAAATTCCTGTATGGAATATGGTTTAATGTAACCTTAATGGCAATAAAATTCTGCTTTGGAAAGTGATCGTTCTTGATTGATTACTGCTGAAAGGGTCTCTCTTACGGACCTGAGAAGTCAGTGCTTACCAGATGAATAATGAAAGCCACTTACAGCTGCTCTTGATTTTAATGTCACCTAACTTCACTAATAGTAATGCAAGGTGTTGAAAGAAAAAGCAAATTTAGCTTTAATCAGCAATTTTTTGTTACAGAAAAAGATTACAATCCAAGACACAAAAAGCATTTAAATAGGTCACTGCTTTAAAAACCCCTTTTTAATGTGAGTTACAAAGTCTACAGACAGCAGCTATGTTTTTTGGCCTATTTCATGTGAGCATCTCATACTAGATACATGGTAGGAGCTTTAGGATGAAAAGCAAAAACCAGAACTACCTAGGCTACTGCTTACCTAAATTCAACACAGAATGTATTTTACTGTAGTGTTCCAGTTATAAGCAGTTACTTTCTTTGTACTTTGATAAAAACATATATAACTGCAGCTGCCCAAAAGTTCGCCAAACTGATATTTCTTTCAGTATCTTAAAGAATTGCATTTAAGATAATACATTAGAGCTTTCCCATTTTTTTCTGTTGTTGTATAACATGCAAATAATATGTATTTTATAAAAATGAAATATATTTACGCTTTAAACATTACAGTTTTATTATATGTGCTATTGTAAAGCCTGCATAACCAGTTAAGCAGCTCATGGGCAAACAGCGGCCGTGTTACACCAGGCTGGTTTAGTCTGAAAGCTCAGGAACCTGTTTTGACTTTGTGCTGTGTACCAAATACCTAAAACAAAGGCAGCCGACGTTAGACACTACCCGGGACAGCTGCGGAGCAGAGACTGAACTGCAGTGGTCATATGATAGGAAATACATACAACGAATCTCTCATGGTACTAATGCAGATAATGTTAGGAACACCAGCTGTTCCTAATTGTTAACTGAACTTTTTCAGTCTTAATTTGACAAGAACTTTTTTCCATTTGCATTGGGTTTACAAGCCTTTTTTTTTTTGCTTTTCTATTCCTAGACCTCACTTTCATCTACTTTCTTATTTACATTCAAAGCGATACTCACGTAACACTTTTCCCCTGGAGATCTTAATAGACCTCCTTTATATTTTGCTATATTGTTAATCCCTTTTTACAGGTATGAGAAGAAAGCAGTAATTTGCCTTTGTTCATCCATTAGATAGTTTCACAGGCAGTTTAGAGGGGCTTTAAAATGTGGATAGCTGTAACTTACTCTACTAAACCGATTTAAATGGTAAAAAAAGTTTCTTTCCTTCTGCTTCCACCCCCCAAACTCTTCCAACCTTGGTAAACATCGGTGATTTACCTGAAATGTATACACGACTTACTTTTAAGAAATAAAATGTAATTGCTAATAAAAATGTTTTGTCATTTGGGAATTGGAGAACATAGTTTCAGGATTTTTTTTTTTTTTCCCTTCTAAACAGTGAGACAAAGGGTGGGACTGTGTCTGGCCCTGGAGGTGTGACATCCAGCGAGCAGATCCGGAGAGGCTGTAATCGCAGTCTGGCTCCCGAATAGCCCAAGCACCCCTGTGAGGCTAGCCGCTGGTGCGCACTGCTGCCAAAATGAAGTACGTGTCAACCCGTGGTGACTTACAAATGTTGAAACTTCTACAGAACAAACCAGAACGTTTTGTTTGTACCTTCTCTGTTCTGAGGGACTGTTTTCTTCTGCAGCCATGAGGGCTAGAAACTTAAAAGCAAGCTGAACCTGGCAGTAGAAGCTGTTTCCTATGTAATTGCAGCCCTAAAATCTGTTAGGAAAGAGAAAGAATAGGGTGAGTTGACAAGGCTGTGTGCTACGGGCCACAAGAGGAAGGAGGAATCGTACCCTCCGGTCTCCCACAGCCAGAAGAGAGAAGCAGGTTTGGCTGGTAACCGCCTGGTTCCTTGTAAGGACTGTGATACTCATCAACATGTTGGCCTTGCATCCAGGTAGTGGAAAAACTTAAATGAATTTCAATGGGTCTYGTTAAACTTAAATGGGTCTCAAGTTTTGGTCATGTGGAGTACATCCTGTGCTGTTGATAATGTAGACATTGTCTTGGTAGAATAATTTATTGTTGTTTCTGGCAAATAGTGCTGTCATATGTATTGTAGAAATGATCATAGGGTACACAGGTAATCCGCTAAGACTAGAAAGAAAATGCTCAGCAAATTTTGAAAATGTTGATTCTGTCAGTCTCATGTTTAGCCATGGATGCTATGTGATTTTCCAGCAACTGATGATCTAAAATTATAGTTTCTCGAGAAGATCCCATTGTATACCCTACACTATACCATTATGTTAAGTGTTTTACAGTAACAAGAAAGGTTGTTTCAGAGATCTTACGCTACTCAGAAATGTGTCTGTCTATAATACCGGTCAAAAGCTAAAGCTTCTACTCGACAGCCCCCACTCTTGTGGAAAAAAAAATCTTAAGGAAGTTCGACAATAAACCCTTGGGTCTGTGATTAATCCCCATCATTTAGTGTGACCATGTGTGAAGTTAAGTAGAAGCTCTCCCCAAGCACTGGCAGGGATAAACGCCTACTACAAATGAAAAAGAAATAGGGAGCGGCACAGTCATGCATTTGAAGAAATAAACAAGGAAATCTCAAGTGAAGTTGTTCCGTGTCAAAGAAAGGCCGGCTTATTCAAAGCTACCGAGAAACTAAATTGCAGTCCAAACCATGTCTTTTCCAGTTTTTAAAAGTTGAAAAAAAATTAGAATCCTTAAAACCTGTAAGCTCTCAACTTCAACGTAAACCTTTAAAGAGAGAAACCATATTGAATACACTCCAGTTCATAGGCTTGATCATGTTGTGCAATTTTTATGTCACTACATTTTATATTAATAATTAGCATTTATATGTTGTTAAATTATTGTAATATGTACAAGTATTAAAAGCATAAAACCCCCATTCTCCTTTTCCAGTAGTTAAAAATTTACCTTGTAAAGATGTAATTCATTTTGGAACAGACTTTCATGATATAGCTAGAAACACAGATAATCACAGAACAAAGAAGTTAAAGTTGTTTGAGAGGTAAAAGATCTGTATTATTATTTTCCTAATTCTGACATAATTTACAAGATCATGTAAAATCCTGCTCCAGCAGTCACTTCTGGAGAGAGGTAAGGATCTTTTAGTGCCTGTGGGTAGCTGTAATAGCAGAATCAGGTCTCATCTGTGGTGTTTATAATGTTAATAAATATTAACAACCAAGCACTGGGATTAAAAAAAACTTCTAAAACCCTACCTGTTTAAAAACCATAATGTTGAAACTGGAGGGTGGGGGTCTCTTTTTGTGTTCTATGCTTTAGGATATGTCCTTGACCGGATTTCAAACTTACCTTTGTGACTGTAAAGGCTAGAAGCTTTATCAGCGTGAAAGCTGAGCCTCTAGCGTTATATTTCAAGTAAGGGAGTTGTTGAGGTTTGAGGAGCATTGAAGATGAATGGCATTATCTAATGAAGAAGCAATGCTTTTGATCAGCTGCTGTATATTGAATGAATGATAGCACTAGGTACTATCCAAATGTAGGAAACCTGGTATAATCTGCCTAGTGGCCATTTTTTGTGAAAAAATTTGCAAAACATTTTATCTGATCCTATTCCCATAATATTTCTCAGTTAAGGGTTTGTTGTCAAGTAACATCAGCAAAAACCAACTGCAGTTCAAAACTATCATTATACTCGAGTTTGTTGGAGTATAAGCCTGCATCTTTTACCCAGAATGAGCACTGCGGGGAGTCAGGAAAACATTTAAACCCCAAACGCACGTGTAATTTTACTCATTTTATTTTTATAAAAATATCTGTATTAGTATTGGACTCTTATTTTGTTTTTACTGACAGAATCCAAGTACCTTCTAAAGACCTTCTAAACGATRCATTCTGGACACGGGTGGAAGAAGCATTCACCCGCACCCAAGGGACACTTAAAACCTGCTGTTAACTTCAGCAAGAGCTAAGTCAGACCTAGAGATGCTTATAACTGTGCTGCAAAGACAAGGACACTGGAAGAGGCTTCAGGGTTTCCCATTTTCCTTTCTGAAAAATGAATCTCTATCAGAAGAGGACATGATGGTGTAAAGGAGCACTGTAGTTTCTAGGATCCTCTGACAAAACTGCGAAGATGGTGTAATATGCGTTTTTCAAAGCAAAAAGCAAGTGATTAAAGACAGTGTCAAATCTGAATTTCTGTAAGCAGAGAACAGTGGTTCACAAAATGTAAGACTGTAGCAAAGAGTATACAGTGCTTTTTGTGGTATGAAGAGTGCCTTTGAGAGCAGCAAAACTTGCTGAAAAGATATGACAGTGTTTCTCTTACTAACAAAAAAAAGCTGAGCAAGCTTTTTATTTCTTCTCAAGGGATTAAAAACTAACTCTTAAGCAATATACCACAACTATCTGCCTATTACTCATAGCTAAATTTGTGTTGCATTACTAAACGAAACCTCCGGGGGTGATACTTTTTCACTATATGTTCCAGATAGTTGCATTACATACCAGAAAAGCACTAACGATGATTTTGTTGGGTCTCTTTCTGACTGCGAGATCTAATACAATGTGAAACAAAATACTAATCCAAGCAACCTGGATGGACAAATGATGGGTGAAACAGTGACTCCGAAGCAAAGAGATGGATGTGCACTTCTAACTGGGCTGAATGGGGGCTTGTGAGGAGGAGGGGTGTTGAAACCTGGTGGGTACCTCAGTGCAAAGCTGGAGGGTGGCTCCTCTGCTTCTGTGCAGTTGCTGTGTTTGAGGTATCTCCCTCACGCCGCGTTTACTGTTGCTTTATGAACCCAAAGTAGGTGTCATACTTCATTGTTCAAGTCCCCCAACAAGCAATTTGTCACGTACATTCAACAAAGAACATCTAAAGTTTCTGTACCACCATCTCTGTGTTTTTGCACGTAAGAACGAAGCCTTCTAACAGAAGGTCCTTTGATGCCTCCTGTAACTAGCTAATGGCTTATTGCGAAAGTGAATTGGCACAAACTGTTAAGGGGCATGTATTACAAATCTTTAAAGCTTTTACAATACACAGGCTTATCAGGGTTTTAATCCCRTAACACCTAGATTATTCTTAAAATACAATGTTTATTTTTGGACCCTGTTTACCGCTTTAAATCTTTTAATAAAAGCCTGTGTTACATAAACTCTTTCATACACCCTTAGTTTCCATTGCACAAGGCAGAACACTTAAAAAAGGAACATCGGCTTCAGCTGGATTATTCAAAGACCTGGAAATACCAGTTTTGCACCAATATCACTATTTTGGTTAAAGGTATGATTTTTTTCTCCTACTGTATTACTTGAATCGTATACAATAAGCTCCATGTGTGCTAATAGAGATTAAGTTTTGTCATACAATTAACTATCCAAAGTTACATTTTAACTATCCTAGTGTAAAACATATAAAGAAATTTTAAAAAATACAGTTTGTAGGTAAGTCCCAATATTCCTGTGCTTTGGGCTCTATGCTTTAACACATTTGGACAATAAATTGGGGGCAGAACAACAGGCAGTAGCACGGTTAGTTGGTGCTGGAGTGGGAAGGGAAAATCAGAGATTTGAAAATCAGAGAAAGGAGAGCGCAATAAAAAGAATGGGACTTGTTTCTGGTAAGGAAGGAGAGATTTGGTCACTGTTCTTTATCACAGCCAGTTGCTCTTTTATCAAAAACACCAGGGCATGTGGTGGAATTTGCGGAATTTYTAAAGTGTTTTAAAGGAATCTATTTTTCATTGAAATAGTTACAATCCAAAACAAAGAAAATTTATATTTCCTGTGAAAAATGTATACCAATAGTTTCCTTATTATTCCATTTGCTAACAGGATAATTTCAGGTGCTGCACACAAGCGCACTAATGTACACTTAGACTTCAGATGACTGGTACCTGTTGGGGAAGGGAATAGTCATCCCCAGCTGAACTTTATCATGTGAAGATGTATACACTGATACAAGCCACATTTCCTTTCCAAGATTAATTACTAACAATACGTTTGCAGTGTGCTTGCAGTATATCCAAGGTGATGCATCTGATTATCATTCTTCTCAAATTACAAAACACATCAGTCAAAAGCTAACGGGAGCTGGGACATATTGCATCTCAGAGGGGCACAAGCTGCTTGGCTCCCACCTGCGCCTGGCCCACCTCGGTGCCAGGAAGGGCCACTGAGTCCTGCTGACTTCAGAGTCTGGGAGCTGCGAATTCAGGCACACTTTTCAAGATGCTGTAGCTCCTGCTCCTTCTGCATGCCACTTACAAGTCGTCCATGCTGTGTTTTTGGCACCCATGAGGGATGTAGATTGCTGCCGCCTTCCGTATGATTCAGCTCTGCTTGCGTGCGTGGCCCGTAAGTGCTAGTGAAGTCTCAGGTACAGAGTTGCTGGTTTGGAGCTGCCGTTTCCTTTGAACTGATTTAATTTTTTACTCTACTCAGTATATTGTTGCAATACTGCATGGTTTTATGTTTATTTAAAATCTCCCCCTACATATGCTTTAGTTATATCTGAATACATCTACTAACCACTACTAGAGCTTATATTATAAAATCATAATTTTAGATGACATACTCTACGAGTGATTTTTTTTTTATTTCACAGGGCCCAAGCTTCGTGAAAGTTTGCAAATCCATCCTGTAGTAAGCTTCATACTGCCTGATAAGCCTATCTAGCTACAGTTCTTTGTATTTTTTGATCCCACATATGATGCAAGATTGAAAGTGACATGATTTCTTTGTTACTGAAAGCAGGCGTTCATACCAAACGAGGCGGTCATCCCCCTGCACCGGTCACACGGTCCTGCCCTTCCACTGGATCTTCCTGTGTCCTGGGACATCACGCAACTGAGCGGTAAAGCAGATCAGGGTTAAACTTAACTCATTTTCTTGTTGCTGGTCTAGTTGTAACCCAATCCAGTTTGCCGTGCAGCCATAGAAATGCTTTTACAGGCACAAAGAAGGACAGGGCAAAGGTGCGAAAATGAGCAGCTTACGGCAGAAGCAGAACCATCTTTCTCAGCCCCACTACTGTCTTATCGTGATCTAATCATGAAGCTATGATACTACTCTACTCGAAATTCCGCTTATAAATTAACATATTGGCAAGCATGGCTGGGTAACATAATCAGGCTTTTAACTGCTCACAAACTGTACAAAGAGGATCAGAAACATTTAAAATGCACAAGTGATCTTTCCATCATACCAAATCACAGCAGCCAGGGCCAGATTGACATATTTTATGCTCACAGTAAGGTCAAATCCATCTGAAGAAATAAAAGGGACCTCAAAAGACATAGCCTAAGAGTCTAGAAATTGCTATTCATGACCCAGATTTCCACTGAAGAATTCCTGGAACTCACCCTTGTCCCACTTCTCCCAGCTCGTGCTTCCTATGTTAGTCTTTATGGCCCGCTATCATTGTTATTGTTTGGATTTTTTTTTATTTTAACATTATTACATTTTTTGAAAGCGTGAAATCACAAGAAACTCAAAAAGTGAGTTAAACATCTATTGCCTGAGATTATACAGCGGCAGAGCGTGGAATTAAGCCCAGGCACTCCACGCAGTCTTCAGCTCGGCTGATAACAAAATGGGGTTCGGTATTTTTTCCAACTCTTATCCAATTCCCCTCTCTAATCACTGAAACGTGCCTTCTAGGCAACTGCTGTCTGTGACTTTATGCTCAGCTTAGCTTCAGTTACTGTATCCTCCATTCATTTGCGACTGTGGGGAGCGTGAAGTGGGACCTACCCTTATTCTCTAATACCAGGTTATGCAATCGGATTAAGGAGCCATCTGCAGTGCAAACCGAAACTGCACTTCAATCGTGTTCCCCGGCTCACGCACAACTTTGTCTTACGCAGGATCTGTCCCTCCTCGAATCATTCACCGGCCTCCCTGCTACTCCTCTCCTCCTTCTGCAAGCTGAAAACACATGGCAAGCGATATGGTCAAATATTTCAGTGATTAAATCATTACGCTTTTGAGTACGGTCAGCTCGGATGCCGTTTCTGAGATTTAAAGGACTATTCGTGGCAGTTCAAAAAGAAAGCAAAACCTCACCCTTCACTGTGTGCGCTTTGAATGCGCTTGAGGAAAAACAGTAGGTCAAAGCTTGCTGCTTCCGCCGCTCTGCTGTCGACAGCTGAATTGTTAAATGGTTTAATGCAAATGCATTTCCTACATAGTTTTGTGAAGTCTCGAAACTACGAATACTTTCTTTTATCAAGTATTTTCACATACTTTCTATCATATCTATTTCAGCTAGTCGTGTGCACAGCAAGGTCTTGGTTCATCACTAGCGAAAATAATTCTGCTTTCTCAGTCTTTTTTATTGTTAAAGTCACCTTTATTAACAAAAAGTCCTTTTAAATGACAAAACTGGAAACTCGCACTGCAAGTCGTCTTTGTCTTCAAAGATCTTCACTGAAGGAACGCCAGACGGACCCCTGATTACACGTGTTTTAAAAGCAGCTTTAACAAAGGACCGAGCTTCGGTTGCTCTCGGTCCGGAGGGACGCAGTCCCGGGGAGCTCCCTCCCGCTTGCGGGGCAGCCACCGCCCTCGCTCCGGCCGGCGGGACCCGCTCTCCAGCCATGGCTGACAAGAAAGAGGGGAAAAGAAAGGAGGCAGCGAGACAGGGAGGGACGAGACCAAGACGAAGGAAAAAAAAACAACTCGTAGAAAATCCTCGACGAGCAGCCCGAGACGCGCGGCTTAGACTGAGACGTTAGAGCCAGAAGCAGTAAAGGCGGACGGGGCGGGGGGGGTGCGGGCGCCTGGACCTTCTTCGGTCGAGGCACGCTTACGCGCTTGGCCGGGCGAGCGGCAGCAGCGATCTCTGCCCCCGAGGGAGACGCCGCCCACCCCGCTCTCCCCTCGGAGGCCGCCCGGCCTCCCCCTTCCGCCCCGCGCGTTTCTCGCCTTCCCGCCTCCGCACCGGCAGGCCCAGGCTCGGCCGCCGCCGCACGGCCGCCTTTCAAATCCCAACGGCCGCGCCGCCGGGGAGGAGCGACAAGGGGGGAAGGGGGGGCGCGAACAGGGCCGTTTAAAAGTGGGCTGAACCGCCACCGCCGCCCCTGCGCGGCGGGCCCGGCCTCCTGGTGGCGGGGGAAAGGGAGCGCAGCGCAGGGCGGCCCTTCGCTGCCGCCGCCGCAGCAGCAGCGGGCAGGGGTAGCGGCTGCCACCGCCACGGGACGGCATCGCCGGCCTGAGCGCCGCAAA
Source organism: Phoebastria nigripes (assembly GCA_035582835.1). Taxonomy (NCBI): domain Eukaryota; kingdom Metazoa; phylum Chordata; class Aves; order Procellariiformes; family Diomedeidae; genus Phoebastria; species Phoebastria nigripes. Next base: position 223,656 of record JAYKAV010003038.1, on the reverse strand, counting down.
GCGGCAGGCCGCGCCCCCCCGCCCGCGCTCCCGCCGCCGCCGCGCTGCACCTCGGGAGCTGTAGTTCTCCCGGCTGGCCGGCCGCGGAGGGGGCGGCGGGGGGGAGAACTTCATTTCCCGTGGCGCCCCGCGGCGGGGGAGCCGGCATGCGCGGCGGGGCGGGGCGGGGCGGGGCGGCGGGCAGGTTGCTGTTGTTACATAGGAAACAGCTGAAGAGTCTCCACATGACAGGGGGGGAAGGAGGAAGTGGGGCGGCCCGCGGGGCGCCGCCGCTCCGGTAGCCGCGGGGCTCGGGCAGCGGCAGCCGGCGGGGCGAGTCCTTCCCGCGGCGCGCGGGCTGGCCGCCCTTGAGGACGGGCTCGCGTCCCGGTGCCGCCACTGAGGGGAGGCAGGCAGGCAACGGGGGAGCGCCCCGCCGGGCCGCGGCGTCTCGCCGGGGAAGTTTGGTGCGGGGCGGGATCCCGCCGCCCTCCCCCGGGCTTCCTGCCGGCTGCGGAGGTGGCGCCGGGCATGAACGGCTTCGCCCCCGAGGAGGTGACCCAGCGCGGGGCGGACCCCGCCGCCGCCGCAGTGGTGAGCAATGCGGGCTCCGCCGTGGAGGTGCCGCCGCCGCCAGCGCCGCCGGGGCTGGCTCCGGCCGCCGCCGCGGGCTCGGCGGGCGCCGGGGGCGCGGGCGGCCCCGGGGCCGGGCAGCTGTGCTGCCTGCGGGAGGAGGGGGAGCGGTGCGGCCGCGCCGCCGGCAACGCCAGCTTCAGCAAGCGGATCCAGAAGAGCATCTCGCAGAAGAAGGTGAAGATCGAGCTGGACAAGAGCGTAAGTCCGGGGAGGGGAGGGGAGGACGCACACGGGACCGCCGCCGCCGCCCCCCCGCCGGCGGCGGGGCAGGCAGACAAAAGCGGCCGGCGGGTGCCGGCGGTGCGTGCCCGGGCAGCGGCGGCGTGTCCGGCCCCAGCCCCGCGCGGGCCGTTGCTGCAATGGCTTGGTTGGTTTTGGGGCTTTTAGTAAAGTTTAGGGGTTTTTTTTGGCGGCGGGGAAGTGTCGCTTCCCCCTTTCCCCCCTTTTTCCGATGCACGGTGGAGTTCGGCTGGCGCTGCAGGAGCACGGCCTGAAAGTGCTCTGAAAGTGCTCTCCCTCTGCGGGGGGGGGGGGAGCGCCCGCCCCTCCTGCCTGCCTCTGGGGTCCCTTCCCACCCCCCGAGAGCTGGGGGCACCGGCTGCGCGTCTCCCGTGCGGCTGGAGGGGAAAGAAGCGTGGCCGAGAAGCGCTCCTCCTCCCCCGAGCGGAGCCTGCATGGCTCCCGGCACGCTAGTTTGTCTGTTCCTGGCGAGGGCAGCGCTCGGCTGCTCCGCCTCGTGTTGCAATGTTGCACGTCTCCCCTTGCCACTGTATCTTCCGCTCGGCAGCCATCAGGCGCCGCGCAGCGCGGCTCGGCGCGGCCGGGCAGGGGGAGCGGAGCCCTCGGCGGACGGGGGCGGCCGCCTTCGGGGGCCTTTCTGCGGAAGGAAGCGCCCGGGCGGTTCGGTGGGGTGCTTGGCCTTGCCCCGTACCGCGGCAGGGTTTCCCTGCGCGGGGGCGAAGCAGCTTAAAATGCGCGGCAGCCGGCGTGACTGCCCCGCGCCTCGGCCGGAGCTTCGTGCGCCCCGAGGGACCCCCCACAGCCCCCGGCCCGGGGGCTCCTCGCCCTGCCGGCGTGGTCCCTAAACGCAGCCCCGTGCTCTCGTTGCCGTTAAAGCACGCAACTCTGAAAATCAGGGTTGCTACACGCCGAAGAGTTCTCCCAAAGCGTGCCGATCCGTACAAAGGGAAACTTTTAAAAAAGAAAGACAGGAAAAAAAAAGTGCGTTGCTTGACCTCGTCTAGGTAGTGGAAGTAAAACAGGGAGGGGCGGATATAAATGGGAAATGAGACCCGGTGGGAAGTGAGAGCCGGCTTTTTGCCCTCCAAAGAACAACTGAAAGCTTGTTTTTTGTTTGTTTGCTTCCCGATCCCCGAGTTGCGGTGAGTGGCCGGAGGGAGGGTTGTAGTGTGTCTCTGCAGCCTGTTACTACTGAATCAGTCGGTTGCAGCACTTCGGTGTCCTCTGGGCCAAGCCGGTGGCAGTGATCTGTAGCATAACGCATTCTTTATTTAGAAGAATCCAGTAGGAAAGCTTCCTGAACTCAGTTAACATGACTGTGGTTGCTGGAGGGTTGTCTCTGTACGTGCATTTATATCATAAGTCTGGGAGATACTTACGTGGATTTGATTGAAAGACACTGTTATTCTTTTAGGCAAGACATCTGTATATTTGCGACTTCCACAAAAACTTAATTCAGAGTGTGAGAAACAGAAGAAAGAGGAAAGGCAGCGATGATGATGGTGACTCACCAGTGCAAGACATCGACACTCCAGAGGTAGCTAAATAGTTGGGTTTTTTTAATTGTTGTGTTCAGCTTGTTCTTAATGACTACCGAGTCTGCATGGATACCACTTTTCCACCCTTGCAGCTCTCCTTATTTTGGGGCATGCGGGAAAGAGAAGGCTCCTGATTTACTCAGTTCTTAATATAACAAAAGCTAACTGAATTTTTTGGTGCATTTTCTGTCTTAATTGTGCAGAGTAGAATGAACAAGATTCTCTAGATTATTTTTAAGTGTCTGATAGTTCTCTCTGAACTATTTCTATTCTATATCTAAAATATATCTATTTTCAGCTTTCTGCTCCTTAATGCTTCCTCTCCAGAGTGGTGCTTTGCTACATATCAGCAAACTCTGTCTTCTGCAGGAGTTGACAACTTGAAGGGAATTGCACATAGGGCTTGGGTTATAAATGCTTCACTGCCCTGTCCCTCTGATCCTTCACTTCTGTGCTAAATGTGTTGCAGATGGCTCTTGGAGTTACTCCGTTGCCTTAGTCTGACTAGGAAAGTTAGATGATGGCAGCTCTTTGTTTTTACCCCTTGTTGGGGGAAGAGACGTTTGAGGAGCTATGCTAGAAAGGAGTGGAGAAGGGTGGTGCTTTTCTGACCTGTTTTCTCCGCTGCAGACCAGTGAAACCTCACTCATTATAAAAGTGAACTGCAGCTTTCAAACCTGTGTAGTACAGTGGGAGAGACTGCACCTAAGGCTCTTTTTCCTATATGTGCTCTGTATTATTTCTGCTACAGCCTGGCTTAGCAGGTGCTCTTCAGTATGTTAATTTTGAGCAGAGGCTGTCATGCCCACCTGGACCCTTCTAAGAGGGATTTTTTTAAAGCATTCTTCAGAAATTGCTCCGTAAGTGTTAATTTAATGGCATCCTTATGGTCAGCATCTGCAGATATCAGCAGCATAAGTGATGAAACTTTGTGCAAGAATCCTTGCCTAAAGGCACGTGGCTCCAGTCTGAAGGCTCTGGCTAAGAGGATTTTAGGGGATTGGGAGTAGTTTGATGCTGGGCTGTGTTTGTCTGTTAAATATGTGGGATTGCTTCTTTCAAAGTTCTGTCTAAAGCTAATGTTCTGTGTGACTTCAGGTAGCTCTCTGGCACAGTGGTAATTGCAGCTCTCCTGCAAGCCTGTTTTGTTTTCTCATGCAAGAATTATAAAACATATCACAATCGATGGATATCTCTAGAACAAGAAAGCAAGCTTTTTTTTAGTGGTACTACTGCAGGAAAGAAAACTTGCTGGGAAATATTTTTGAGAAGCTTCAGCTGGCTGTTTGGACAACGGCAGTATGTTCATCCCATGTGATTATTGTATGCCTTAGATGCCCATTGGCCCTTGACCTTCTTTATTTTCGATTGCTATCCAGTTTACTAAGGGAAAAAAAAAAACCTATTCTTCTGAAGACTTATAAGGCCTTCCTGTTTCCATCTCCATCATGACCATCATTACCTGTTAGAAGTGATTCCTGCGGGAGGGGAAGAGGCTTCTGCAGTACTGGTAGCTTCTGGGACTTGGTGGAAAGCTGCTGCTACTCCTCTGTGTGACTCTAGTATGTGGGTTTCCCACTGTGACTTGGGAAGTGGAATTTGTGCCGTGTAAACTTTAGAATACCAAAGGATGCCCAGCCTCTGTTGTGCAAGGCGGCATCACATCAAGTCTGGCCAGGTTACCAAGTATGCAGTAGCACTGTTGTTGTTTAAATATTCTATAGTCAAGGCTGCTAAATGAATTTAAAGCGGAAGTGAATGGCTTAACCAATCTTTAATGCAGTGAGTTTGGAGAACACTACTGTAATTGCAACTGATGTAGCAGAATTTCTCATTCAGCCTGCTTTCTCAGCTTGCTTTCCCACTCAGTCATCTGATTAAGCTCTCTTAATTGTCAAGGAGGGTGGGAGGGTAAGCTGTTGCTGGGAGAAGTGACTGTTCATCATTATGGGATTCAAAGCTGAGGGAGTACTGGGTTAAAGTTGTGTATTTGTATCCCTAAGAGGACCTTGTGCAATTCTCTCAACTGTCAGCTCGCACTGAAAAATAGTTCTGGACAACTATGCCCGTGCACATAACTCCTGCATTGTGCTTATGTAGCAGGGATATGTTTGGAGAGTAAGAGCAGCTGTTTTCTTCTCTCACCTCAAGGCAAGAAATCTTTGTGCTCTAAACTTTTTCCCAATTCTAATACGTGCTATCTCATGGTGCAGATGTGCTATATCTTGCATGTAACTTGTGTGAAATTTGATGGCCGAAATCACAATATAGGGGCCTCCTTTGAATCAGCATCTTCATAGATGTTACATGAAAGTTGTTACTGGGCTTTGTGTTATCATGCTTGAACTGGGGAACAAAAAAAAAAAAAAAAAAAAACAACCCAGAACTGATTAAAGTACAATAATGAGTTCCAAATATTGTCTACAGCCAAAGGGAGGCAGAGCCATGCTCGGTAATAATAAAATGCTCTTAAACTGAGCTGGGCTGTTTTCCTTTCCGCTGGAAGGTGCGGGGTGGAGTTTGTTTTTTGTCAGAATTAGATCTGCTGAGCTGACGGTTTACACTTGTGTATCTGTGAGATTCCAAAATGTTTTTGAGAGGCAAACTATTAATGACTGAATCCTTTTAAGTTACATTAGATTGTTTTCTTCCCCTTCCCCCCCTCCCCTTTTCTTCTAGGTTGATTTATATCAGTTACAAGTAAACACACTTCGACGGTACAAAAGACACTTCAAACTACAAACCAGACCGGGACTTAACAAAGCACAGCTTGTTGAAGTACGTATGGGTGTTTGTTCCATAATAGAAGATGCAACTTGCTATGGCATGTGGTTTTCTATACAGTGTGATCCTTGCATAAAGAGCATATGTAATCTGGGTTTTAGGAGAACAAAAGGGAACTGCTTATCTAGCTTCCTTCATTGGCCACAGCTCCTGAGCCAAGTAAATCAGAAGTAAAAGTTCTTTCCAGAGGAGGGATTCTTAACTTCCGAAAGGAGTGTGTGCTGCTTAAAAACACAAAGTGTTGAGTTGGAACAGTACGATGATCTGCGTGTCCCTGAATATCATAGAATCATAGATTTATAGTCTGTGTGTCAGTTGCACCTTCACCCGAAGCGTCCTGCTGAAAAGAACTAAAACTGAGGTGGCAGTGAAGGTCTAGCAAGGTTCAGGCTTTGCTTTAAAAAGCAAGTTAATACAAACATAGGTGTTTCTGTGTATGTAAAGTATGGAAATCTGAAAAATGGGCTTCTATTGATAATTATGTTAACTAAAACCACTGGGATCTGTCATCAGAAAAATGGAACTTTATGAAACTAGGTGTTTCTTACCAATATTTCTAAAAGTGCTGAAGCTGTGTGTGAGTACAGCTGTATGCAAGCATCTTTGCTGCACATGAGTGTAATTTTAAAGGAATTCTGCACTGCAAAGATGCAGTTACAGCGTGCTGATGTAAATACGTGGGGGAACTGGTGATCTCTTAACAGGGAGATACAGCAACCATTTTTTTTTTTCACTTTTGTGCAGTGATACACTCAGTTGTACTTCGGTGCAGATATTTTGTTGGTCTCTCCCTTTATCTATGTGGATTAAAGGCAAGGTCCTTAAATGTGTGGGAGATCTCAAGGCTGAGCTATAAAAGAATAGTGCGGCTGCCACTATGAGTAAGAATTTAAAATCGGTCATCTGTTTTCTTATATGTGAGCTGAGGTACAGCTAGCTCTTGAATTAGCAGGACTGCGATTTGAAAAAGCACAAGCAGTTTTCGTTCTGCAAAACTAGCATTTTGAAGGGTCTGCTTTAGGTACAGCTCATGAGATACTTGCGCTAGCTTATGCTTCTTACACTGCTTGATGTGAATAGGCAAAGCTTCTGTCACGTGCTTTGTTTGACCTGCAGGTATTTGTGAGCCATAGCTGCAGAACTTCCTTAGTTTACAGTGCATGTTATTCCTGGTAACCTGTCCTAATGTACAATAGACACTCCTCTAGCTGTTACTTAGAAGTCTACTTTAAAGGACTCTGTCAAACTGTTTCTCTGTGATTATTTTTTTTTTTGGGGGGTGGGGGGTGTGTTAGAAAGCTTTCTAACTTGCTAATTATGCTAAACATACTTATACCCTGTGGTAGTTGAATGAGCAGTCCCATTTTTCTTACTTCCTCTTGCTAATTTTAATCTACCAAAGTATTCTGCAAAAAGCAAGAAAATAGTCTTGGTAGGTATAATATTTTGAGTGCTTTCTTTTAAAGCTGGTGTTCATTTTGATGAAGGGAAAGACTTCTGGAATGACAAAAGTGATTCAAGCACTGTTCAGAGACTGTCATATTTTAGCTGTTAGAGCATGGTGAATTTTCATTGATAGCTCTGTTTTGAAGAGCTGAATATTCAATTTTAATTCTCAAAGATTCTTGTATTGTCTTAGATGTTACATGACTTGATACAGACACATGCTCTCCTCCCCCACCCCCCCACCTGTGTGATGAGCAGTAGCCTCTCATTTCTGTGCTGTAGCTCTGTTGATATGCTATAGTCATCACTTGCTTTATAGTTAAGTTTTAACTATACAGATGTAATGATACTCCCGTGCTTGTTTTGAGAACTCATGTTTTTTTCTTGAAAAGTTTCTGGGCTTTTTAGTTTGGAAATTAGGGTACAATCTGCTATATTTAGTTCATAGTTCTCAGTAAAATGGTTCCTGTTTACTTTTTTTATGACTATTAAAGACTTTTGAAGAGAGGTAGCTTTTCCTTTTTTTAAGCTTCTTGATCAATCTTTTAAACTTTAATGTAGTTGATTTAAATCTGAATCTTCAGTTTCTGCATATAAGAGTGGTTATTTAATTTCCTTGCATTCTTCCTTTATAGATAATTGGCTGCCATTTTAGGACAATTCCAGTGAATGAAAAGGACACCTTAACATATTTCATCTACTCGGTGAAGAATGACAAGAACAAACCAGATCTAAAGATGGATAGTGGGGTTCATTAGACGGAAAAGGTTGGGACTGAGACTCAGGCCGCAAATCAAAAGACTGAGGGTTTTTGTTGATAAGCAAAAGCTTTCTTTGTAACTTTTTTTTCTCCCCAGAGAGTTTGTCTCTCTCTTATTTTTCATAACCTTGCTGATTTGTTTGAAAACCATCTCTTACGAAACAAATTTCCTCAGCAGAAGTATTTTAAATAAATATCACTGATACTGTTGCTCAAGTGGGTGTGTCTGTAACTTATTTAGCGAGTTACTTGTACATAATTAGTCAAAGCTTAACTATTAGGTAATAATATTAAAATATTTTTCAATTAAAGTGTGCCAAGGATATATTTATGAATGTACTTCAAGTTCTCATGATGCAATGCCTTTTAAAAAAAAAAAAAAAAAGCTGTAGCAGACTTGGCAATAGGTTCTTTTTCCTAAGGTAAAAGGCTTTAAATGACAGTTCCAGTTGTTAGCTGGGCAGAAATGCCTGGATAACATTTTCTTTTTCCCCTTTGGAAACAAGAATTGATGGGGGCTTTTCTGATTTGTTTACTCATCTTGTCATTGCTGGGATCTGTGCTTCCAAGCACCGAGGCCTTCCTGCTCCTATATTAAAATGGAAAAAAATGCAGCTCTCAAATTTCAAAGCTGTAAGAATGGATGAAAAGACTGGTGCAGCTTACTGTGCTGAGAAATCCTTCCACTCGGTAAGAAATCCTTTAGCTGCTGACTTTTCCATTCATCTACATAGAAGGCAGCTAAGAACTTAATTGGAGAATGGAAGACAGTCTGTGCTGGGTCAATATGGTATCTTCTAATAGGCATACTGTTTCTTTTTCATTGCATGCATTAGCTCAGGCCTGTTTAAAAAAAAAAAAAAAAAAAAAAAACCCAAAATTTATGGTAACATATGAGAAAAATACCCAGCAATACATTTGCTTTTAATTGAATATCTTAGTGAAGTCTGATGTTGAAGATGATATTATGGATGTCTTGTATTGTCGTTTATTTATTGTGCCGGTCTAAATGTGTAGGTATATGGAATATGATTTCTTTAAGCTGTGCACATAGGTTGAAGAAAAGGCAGAGGGAGAAAAGTTCTCATCTTAAAGCCGAGGAGGACACAGCTTCAGCTTATTCAGTTAGCATTTGTTGCAACTCTTAATCTTATCAGATGTTTAAAAGCTTTTTTTTAATTTGGGAAAAATGAGAAAGCAGTATTTCTATGGTCTAATCGGTTTGATAGTAATCTTGTGAGTTTTTTGAAAACTACTACAATTTGCTGCCATCACTGCAACTAAGATGCTGCATTTTGCTTTTTTGACCCATGACACTTGCATAGAACTGAATGATGATAAACCCTAACCTCAAACTGGCTGCCTTCCCAGTAGCTCTCAGTGGCCTGATTTCTTTCACTTGCAGTGTCTTATGTATTTCCACAATAAAGTCCTGCGGTGTTGGCCTAAGTTCAAGACAGTTAGTGATATCTAGCTACTGGCAGCTAAAATTGGTATTCCTTTGAAGAGAGGTTTTAGTGCCCATTTCACTACAGTGACTGTAAAGTTGTTTGCTAAATATCCTTTGCACAAATTGAGCTTGTCATCTTCAAAGTACTATTTGGAGAAACAGCCAGGGAACCTGGCTGTGGATGGGACATCTGAAGGAGAAAGGCTTTTTCTCTGAGGGCGTGGCAGGGGTGAATGTTTTCACGTAGGTCTGGCAGGACCTGTAGAAGAAGCTTTGGGAGGGAAAGAGAGTGGGGAGAGAAACAAAAGCAAGTTTCTATGGGAAGTCAGTCTTAAAGTAGTAGCCTAAGTGACCCTATCCTGCTGCATGTGGAAAGGTGCAAAACTTTTCTCCTGTGGATTATGGATTTTCCATAGCCAGGAGCGGTGGAAGGAAAGTAACTGAAAACCACCTACTAACTTTACTACCCAGATTTGCATCTGCCTTAAATTTTTTGCTACTGCTGCTTTGGAAAGCTGTGAATGCCCGGCATATGCAACATGATTCATGTAGAAACCAACAGAAGTTACGTGCCCTTATTACTGCTAGAAGCTTATAGAGGACTCTGCACAAGAGCAGATACCATATGTTTTCTTAGCAGAGCACTGACTTTGGATATTTTGAATGTGGGTTGCCAGATTTATAGGGGGTTTTTTTTACCCTTAATTTATGATTTGGTAGGAAGCCCAAATGACTCGGGAATAATTATGCAAACCAGGCTTAAAAAGCCTGGTGACACAAACTGTTTGTTTAACAGTCAGTAGCCTAAAAATTACTTGGCAAAAATAGTACACACAGATTTACTTGAAACATTTTTATTATTAGCTATGTATAATCACCCCCCCTCCCCCACTAGCCAACCCTTGTTTACTAACGGAGGAAGAAGAACAGTCATTGTGATATTTCATACTGCATGTGACATAAGTCTGGTAAACTGGTGGTAGCAGTTTTCATGATGTAATATTGTAAGGTTATTAGATGAATAGTACACTTTTTTAAGTGGAAAAAACAAAATACTTACTTCAGTACTACACATCCTCCATGTGACTGACTTGATAGCTAAAGAGTTTTTATATGTAAGGCAATAAGCCAGGCTTACYGTCTGTAAGCCTGGCTTGTTCAGGTGGCTTTCCTTAACCTTACGAAGGGACATAAATTATTGGCTGTTTTTTTCTCTTGCACTGCAATCAGTATTGGCACATGTTGAGGGGTAACTATATATACAGCCTAGGTCACAATACCTCTTAAACATTAAGATGATTACCTCTGATATTTTGAGATACCTCTTTGTCTTCATTTCCCTAGCTATGACCCTACAGGGCTAGCCTAAAAATAAAAAGCCAGCATTTTAACTTAATTCTGAGGTACTGTATTTCAAACAAGGCTTGATTAAAAAAGCTGCTTAAGTGTGGATTTTTATGTTGCCTTAACAGACCTTGCATCAGTCCCATCCTCTTTAGATGTCTTTCTGAATATATATATACACACATACACACTATTGTAACTTTTCTAGTATTTTAAAAGTTCAATGTTAAGATTAAACAATTTAAGGTTTTACAGATTCCATAGTTAATGCAGGTGACCAGTTAGACATAATTAAGACCTAAGTGTGCTTTAGTACTATTAATGTGAGTTTTGACTTTTTTTTTCCCCCCAGTGGAATTTTCAAATATGAATGGTGAAAGTTTGCCTTTTGTATGGGCATGTATTTTGTTTAAGATGCCAAAATAGAATGGACAGGGAGGCTGTCTGCGGGAGTGCCAGGTACTGAGTAGCTTCAGCTTAAAACAACACTAACTGTGTGGTGGCAGTAAAGCAATAGAAAGCTGCACTTGCAGTAGGTTGCTACGAGAGTCCCGTTCTTAACCACGTGAAGGCTTAAGCTTGGAGTTTCTTCATCAAAAATAGTTGAGAATGTTGTGCTGAGTAACATGAGTTAGGCTTTTTTGCTGGGGGATGCATATTAGGATCCATTAAGAGCTGGTACAGTCTTTTACACCATTATGGAAATTAAGGCAGCTACCACATTTGAAAGGAGAATTTCTTACATATTTGAGATTCCAAAAAGGTACAGAAAGGAAATTTTTCTACAGTGTAAAAAGAAGAACTGTCTTGCGGTTAGGAAGTTTTTTTGTTGGTGGTGGTTTTGGCTTTCCCCTTGAAAGCATTATTACATGATTGTAGAATTATGTCTATTGTCTTCACCGGCAGACTTGATGTCCATCACTGACTATTGCAGGGAATCACAAAAGATATCTTTGGTCCAAAGAAAATATCCCTGAAAGATATTACCAGATATTAAAATAATTAGAGTATTGCTTTATCAGAGCTTTAACATGACATTCATTTCCAGTTGTGGGGTTGTTTGGTTTGGTTTGGTGTGTGTTTGTTTTTTTTTTTTTTTTTNAATACCTGGTCAACGTTAATTTGCCCAGTAGCATACTACTTCTGATTTTAAAAGGTGGTGGGTTTTTGGGTGTGGCTTTTTCTTTTTTTTTTTTTGCAGTGTGTTTTCTACACGACGTTCTTTCGATCTTTTTTCTGATACAGCTGCCTGTACCATTTGGATTCTGCATACAAGTGCTTTTTGGTTTGTGTTTTTTTTTTTTTTTTTTTTTAGCTTTTGGTGGGATATATGTGGAATTAGTGTGTTTGTGGGATGCCCTTCCAGCAATGCAAATGCAACTGCAGGTCTGGATGAAGATACTGTATTTCTACCTGTGCTGGCCTGGTTTGGAAGTGATGGCAAAACTTTCATTGACTGACCGGAGTGCCAGGACTCCACCCTGGTATTTTAGCTTTGAGAAAGTAAACTTACCAAATACATAATTTTAGAAAAATAAAGAGCTTCTGCAAGTGCACRCATACAGTTTACTGCAGTTTGTCCTGAGAGCAGACCTGCAAAGTAGGTCTTCAGTACCTCAAGATGGTTGAAGGAAGACCTCCTTATGTATTTGTATCAAAGTAAGAGGCTTTCTTAGGCTGCTCAAAGCTCAGAGGTTGAAGCTGGAAACCCAAAGTGTGCTTCAGGCTGAGGACASCATATCTGGTTTTAGGGAAAGTGAAACACAAAAACTTATTTAAACCCTGCTCTCAGTTAGAATGTGAGGTTTCTAGCTTTAGAAGGCATTCCTACTTGGTTCAAATCTAGTCCTCTACGGGAGTGCTGAAAAGTTGCCTTTTATTGGGTTTTAGGGACTTGACAAACTTGGGTGGTAAGAGGAGCACATATAAAAAGTCATTCTTGCTTGCCTATGTAATGCCATCACATTTTAGTATCCCTGAAGTATTAGTAAGTTTTGAAGTGTTGATATTTTTAATCTAAATTTCCTGAAGAAAAGATGTTGCTGGAAAGCTGAATGAAATAATACCTCTCAATACATTTTATTACTTCAAACCAGTATGGGCTGGTGGTGTTTATTAAGTCAATATTAATTTTGTTGGGATGTACATTCTTTCTGTAAAACAACAACAAAAAAACTCCATGTTCAGTGAGAACTTTGCTGTTCAGCTCTGTCAGCGGTGCCAGCGAGCCAGAGAAGCGTTGACCTTCTTGGGCTAAACCTTTTCCCTCCCTTGCAGGCATTTGTGAACCTCTGTTCCTCACTGTGTGCTTTCCTACTTTAAACAGCTGTCTTTACAGAATCATTTATTCAACTGATGTATATGCATACACCTTAGAATAGCAATATGGTTCTTTACCGTGGAACAGAAATCAAATGGTTTTGTTTATGGTCCTGAAAACATCTTCATTGCAAAGTGCTGTGAATAAGGATTTGATGTAGTTCTCATACTTAGTTTAGATCAAACGGAAGAGTCAAAAGTTGGGTGATTGAAATGCTGAAGTCCCCTATAATAGGACGTGCAGGTTTACAAAATATACTAAGCAAGTCCTAGGTGAGCCCCTGGAAAACAAAAACTGAAAACTGGCAGCGTATCAGGTAATCGGCTATATCTTGATATAATTTCAAACCATCTGAAGTGATGTATTTCTTTAAAATGATACCTTATTCCTCCAGTGGAAACTGTAAAATGATAGAAATATAATGGGTGGTCACATAGAACTGTACAAGTGTGTATGAAATGAGCATGGTCTTACTTTGGGCAGCAGAGCAATTCATTCAAGTTGCAGTAACAGATCACCTCGCAGCCCTTCCCTTCCCAAAAGTGATCTTGCAGACCATCATGGATTTGTCGAAGGTTCTCCGTGCCTTCGGGGATGTTGTGACAGTTGTGGTCTTCGAGGACCCTCTTGTAACAAGAGGGATGCCGGGAAGGCACCACGGGGGTACCCAGGAGGGTGCTGAGCAGAAGCAGCACTGAGACCATCTTCATTTTTGCGAAGCTTCCTGCAGCAGGGTGCTGAAGAGAAATGAGGTATGTGACACAGGTATAGCTGTTGAACAGATCTCTTTCCCCAATTTGCTTTCTGGCTTGCATTTTTCTTTTCTTTCCTGTGAACTTTTGGAGGAGTGCTGGAGAGTGTTTGCTCCTAGGAGGTAAATAATATTGCAGCAGAATTGATATTCATTACTTTCTGCACAACCTTGGGAATCCTTCCATCGGGAATTGAAGCTTCTGTTGCTGGCAATTTTGTTGTTTCTTTGGCCTCTCACCTTGAGAAAATTGCTTTGAGCTGGCCGTGTTCTCTCGGTGGTGTAAGTGAATGTATTGATTGCTACCAACCAGGGGAAAATGTCTGGGTGTGTTTCCTTCCCTTCCTGGCCATTTTACCTGTCGAAACAAGAGTCACTTACATAAAATTAATAGTATCTTTCCCCATCAAAGTTGTGGAAAAACTCTGCTGATTGAATCCTCTATCACGGACTGCTCGAGAAACTGAAGCATTAAACAGGAAGGGAGGCTGAAGCTCTCTGCAGTGCTGCCCTGGATGGGGGTCTCTGATTCCTACACTGCAGGCTCTGGTGTGGTACAGCATTGCTGAGAATTTTCTCTTTTTTTAATCTTTTTTTTTTTTTTTTTTTAGTACTGCAAACTGCTTAGCTGAGTCTTGCTACAGGAAGTCATTACGGTTTAATTGATGCTGCTTTTTAAAAGATGGGATAAGTTATCCCTTGCAAAACTCTGCTGTTGGTGACTAGGCTTTCCATCGTCTGTGTGAGCTTGTTTAACGCTGGCTCTGCTATTCTGTGCTGCTTTGGACAGAGAGTAACCATGCCACAAAACTTTGTATAAGACCCTTGAACTTGCATTCACTTTTAAATTAGCATTTGAACAATGCTTCAACCTAGACTTCATTGGTATTAGGAGAGAGAGTGGGTTTTTTACCTTTCCTTGTGCTTGAATGAAAGGGGTCTGATACCTTACTGAATTTAAATAGGAATTCTGCTCTGAAAACTAACCTAAAGCAACGGCCAGCTCTGCTCGGCGAGCTCTCCCTGAGTGTTCCTCACTGTACTTACGTTAGCCTCAAGGAAGACTTTGCTGCCCTTCATTCTTTTGGCACTTTGGAGTCGCTCCCCTGACGCTACAACATTATGGCCTGGTTCTAGTCTTTCTTGTGGGGCTGCAGAATAGAGTGCTGTAGACTAACCCAAAAATGACTGGGAATAAAGCAACGTCTGATCAAAGACTGTCAAATGCCAAGTTAAGATGGCAGAGCTATTATCTAGATAAGAAAAAAAAAAGGCATGCCAGCTGTAGAAGTCACTAAGACAATAGTCCCACTTGGGTTATTTTGTAAAAACTCTTGAGGTCACTTTTGAAAATACAAACAATAAGCTATTAAATTTATAAATTTACTGTATTATGTAGTAATTTTTCCTGGGTAGTTACATCACCACTATCTTGCTGATCTTCCATTTCTTCAGCCAATGAATGACACGCCAGAGACTCTAGCTAAGAAAACCTGGGAATTTGGATTCATATTAGGGATAAAATACTATACCTTGATGCTCTTCGATTATGTTTTTCCATAAGATTTTGTGCAAACTTGTTTTTTGAACACCAATAGCCAAATAAAATATTAAAAAGTGGCCAATATATTAAAGAACATGACTGAAGTGAAAATAAGGTCTTGTGTATTTTTGAACTTCTGTCATAGAAGCAAAATTCATTGAATGATTCTTTTTAGTTTCCATGAACCTGTATGTGAACTTTTGAGTAGGATACTCCTATAAACTATTAGTAATGGAGCCTTGGGGATCTATTTTTTAATTACCTTAGAGTGCAGTATTGAATAACATACTGTCTTTATTAGTTCTAGACCTCAAAACTACTTCTCAAATAAAGTAAACATTGTTCTAACTTTGCCTGATGTTGTTTTTTAGACTTGAGTAAAGAATCTGTATTATTATAATAACGGTTTTCTTTTGTAGGAGTATAAACGCTGCAGTTACGAGGGTTCTGCTCAGAGAAGACTAATGCTTAAAGAGAACAAGTTTGTTTATACTATACCTTGATAAATGCCAATGTCGAGGAGTACAATTTAACATTCTTCTGTTCAAATAATTGAGCTTAATTATTTAAGTATTTAATGGAAGAAAATTTCCATGAAAGAGAAGTTTAGGAAGCAGGGGGTTTATGCCTTTGTTTCCTGTGACTGGATTATTCTGTGAGTTCTTCCCCTGAGGATGAGGCATTCATCCTATCTTGCTCTTGTGTAAGTTTTTTTTATTCCTAATAATTTGGGTGATCTTTCCCTACCTGGAGTTCAGCTGGCATGCTCATTTGAATCTGTTGCCAGCTGCCTGTCTGCTCAAAATTCGTAGGAACTCATTCTGTCCTGAAAACAGGCAGATTTTCTATAGACTGTCAAATTGCTGGATTCAAAAATCGTGACCTACAGTGCAAGGTAACTCACTGCTTGCCTTGGAACAGAACAGGATATTGCTATAGTGCATCATTGAGAGGGCTTATATGGATAACTGCCGAAATCAGTATTAGCAAAGTCAATATGCTGATGAGCTATGGATAGACAGCTTCACTATCAGGTCAGTTATGCATCTTACCAATGCTCAGCATTGTTATTATTCAGAAAAAACATTGTATTTATTTTATTACAATTTTATTTCTGCTTAAATATTTCCTCTGGCTTTTTTGCAGATCATAACCGAAAGGAAACTTTTAGTCAAAAGACCTTTCTTCAAAAGGTTATTCCTTTCCTGTGAGAGAAAGGTCCCTATTTGCAGATGAAAGACTGCCAAGGACCTGAAGTGTTTCATCAGCTCCCTGCACAGGATCGATGCTGATGAACTCGGCAGACCTTTCAGATGCAGCATCTTTTTGTGACAAACTGCTGCAGCTTCTTTTCCTGAATATGGTTGCACAGATGATGGGATGTTACTGATTGCCTAGGTAAAGAACAGAGCTAGTATGTGCATATTTATTTCAAAATACCTGTCAAAAACCTTATCTGCTTTTGCATACCCTGGAAACAGTCTTTTTCTCATAAAACAAATCAGGGAAATGTGGTGAACAAATCCAATCACTAAGTTGACTCAAAGACTCATTGCCGGCAAGCACCCTCTTATATTTCTTTATTTTATAAAACCTTCTGAAAAAGTAGCAATGCCAATCATGCTAAGCCTGACCAGGTTGCTCTATCAAGATTATATCGTTTCAAATTCTAGCAGGAGTAGAGCCATCTAAAAATACTTAGATGCATTTGCGTAAGTTCTTTTCAATTAATTACTTTGGTTACTTTGACATGGTGTAAGTAAAGTTTGAGAATAAGTGCAGCTGGGATAATAAGTGCTTTGAAATAATTTGGAGTTTTGTGTAAAGGAAAATAGTTAGTTTGGGAATGTGCACGGTGCATCAGGAATCGGTGCTATCCCTGCTCATTCAGCGGAGAGTGTTTGAATTATCCTGCCAGGCAATTTGGCACCAGATAGTCTTTGGATCTGCTAGATGCGGAGGTAGTCAGAAAAGACCAAAGAGAAAACCCCACGTTTCAGCCTCCTTGGCCAAGAACAACAGGGTAATGTTTCATGAGAAGTGATGCCCTTTAAAGGTCACATGGTGTTAGTAGGAGCTCAGGTGTTAGAAATAGGGAAAACTGAGAAATGGCACAAAATGTGTATTTCAGCACCTCTAGAGATCCTGCATGTTTGGGAAAAGATAAATATTTACAATTTGGTCTATCAACTATTAAATATACCCTTCAGAGTCATTAAGCGGTCTGCATCTCCAGTTGCCTTATGTTGAAAACAAGGAATACATTAATTGGTACACTTCTGGTGTATGATCTTTTCCCATCTGTCCTGTGGCATGTGCTGGGTTAACAAGTTGCACTTAAAGTGAAGCAAATTCAATATATATTTGCTTCTTAGTGTGCATTTAGTTCAAGGGCTAAAAATACCTGTTCAAAATAAAATGTCTTTTATTGTTTATTTGTTTGTCAAGTTTCCATTTCAGAAACACCTGTAAAATGCTGAGCTAAGCATTTAATATTGAGGTGTGTTAGTGCGTAATAGTTAGGTTTATTAGTGCATTCCTAAGAAATCATTACACAAGAGCTGCATAACTGATATTATTATGAAGAAGTTTTTTCCATAAAAGAAAAAAATCCTTCAAATCTATTTTGCTTGAACAGTTGGTGCATTGTAAGGACAGCAGCTAGTCCACTGAGGATGAATTCAGTGAATTACGGCTTTGTAATTACCATCAATACCATGATTCTTTCCAGAAATTGAGTTCTCATTAAAACCCATTTAGTTTTCTTAAAGACAGCAATTCATTGTGAACACACCTCTCTCCATATTCACCAATTTTGCAATAATATTGAGTACTGGAAGGCAATATAGTATGTTTAATGACTTCAGATGTTAATATGTAGCATCCAACTTTGAAGAAGAGCAAGATAGTGAAAGAATTATCTTTAGCTGGATCATATCCATGCATCTGTCTTGAATAGCATCTTTTGCCCACAATGTATCTGCATCTCCCAAATGTTCTCCGGCATGTTCCCATATATATTTCTAATTCTGTACTCTGTAACTAGCATCAGCAGAACAAGTGCACAAGGATAATTTCAGGAGCAAGACATACCTTTCTCTTCTGCTTCGCTCCCTTTCACTTTCTTGGCAGCTGTATCTTTTTAGATGTACCCAGAGAGAGCAAGAGCTAGTGGGGATAAGAAGAGGGAGGGCTGACGGGAGATGCTGTACAAACAGCCCTTTGTTTTGTCCTGACTTCTGCCTGTGACTGACACGCTCTCTTCTCCAGCGAGGGGCCAGAGGATGGGCTTCGAGAACTACCTCTTTCAGCCACTGCCAACCTAGACTAGGGGAAAAAAAATGAACGTATCCTTTCCAGCAGGAAACAATTAGTTCATCCAGGATCCGATGAGAAGGCATCTCCTCGGAGAGCAAAGCATAACATCCAGAATAGGGGAAGAGGAAACACCCTGTGGAATAACTGTGTCTTGCTGTGGAGCATGAGCAGGCTGGGGGGAACGGGAAGGAGTGGGCTACCGGGATTGCACAGGCAGAAGAACGTGGTTGCTGGACAGATGCCTTGTTTTGCATTGGGTGGGAAGAACAGACCTCGCCAACAATCTCATGCAATAATTCCTGACTTTGGGATCCTTTCAGTTTTTTGAAACTGAAATAATAAAAAAACTGCAATTACTTTAACCAGACTGCTAGTACAGCCTACTCAACGATGCCATGCTTTGAGTTCCTTACTGACCAAACATTTCATCAAGAGGTAGAGCGTTACATTGAACAGTATTTCAGGGGAAGTTGTTTTAGACTAATATAGCTAATCAAATGATCTGGTATCACAAAAACATGTAACAAGGTCCTTAAGTGGAATTGAATTATTATATATTAATGAGAAAATAAATAGTCTTGGGGGTGAAGCATTTCTATTGCAATTTGGCCCTCGTTCTATTACAGCCATTCTGGATCTGTTTTGTGATGTGGATAGAGAAGTATGATTGCATCTTAGACGTTGAGCTGTAATTTTTACAGTCTCTAGTCTGCATTGCTTTGATTTTATTGTTGCTTTGTAAGAATTTGGTTTTCTCTATCTGTTGGGCTGCTTCCAGTACAGCGGTTTGTAGGAGTACAAAAAGGTGCTTCTGCTCAGCTGCCTCAATTTACAATTTGATGTCTTGGTGCTTGTTCAGTTTGATTTATCATATGCCAGAAGTGAACTAGGGCCTACGTAAGAAGTGCATGTCCCATCTTCTGCTGCCTCAGCAAGGAGAGTAGGCAAAGGGCACAGATCCTTAGAAGTAAACCTCTTGAAACTGAGCCTATCTACTCGTGGTGGTCCCATCCAGCAAGGTATTCCCCCTCTCTGCTGGAGGTGGGCAGCAGCTGGGACAGCGGAGAGCAGGATGCATGGTTGTACCTCCACCTCTAATTCAGATATGCAGGACATTTTTTGCCACTGCTGTTACGGGCATGGCAACTTAAAAGGCAGGGAGGAGGTAGCTACGGGCAGCTGCTGTCAGAACAGGACATCCTTGCCTTTTCAGGCTAACAAAACGCCTGGCACTGGCTCTGCTTTTCTACGCAAATTCTTTTCTGGTGCGGATCCTGGCCACGGCGGTCCATGCCTTAAATGAGATTATCCTAATGCCTCTGGGAGTAGGCAGTGTTCCAGGGCAGCGCTCCATTGCGGGAGGAGGCTGTGAGCCTGGTGCGGGCGTCCATCAGCAGGGGATGGGCTATAAGTAGGGATAAAACTCGGAGAAGGGAATGAGAGCGTATTGTGCTGATGCTCTGAATTTGGGTGCCTTTTTAGTTAATAGCAAATAAATTTTGGTATGAATAATTTGAAGTTTTTGTCAGAAGATGTAATAAAAGCGTGCTAGGATTATTCTCTTGCTGCCCATTTAAGTTCTCTTGTGTTTTCCAGGGAGTATCTGTGTTTCCAGAAAAACATTTTGCTCCCTGGGAGACCCCTGTTTGGACAGCAGTCCAGTGAACTGATAGTTTTGTTTATGAAGTGGAGTGCATGAGGGATAGTTTTCTTCAGGAAACGTCCTGCTGCGTTTTGAGAAAAGACAGTTCCAACAAAGCTAGTGTTTTGCTGGTGGTTTTTTTTTTTTCCTCTCCCTCCATAGCTCCATGTATGATGTTTTCAGTCACTGAAAACATTCAGGAACTGGAGAAAATTTTCTCCCTCATGATGCTGCTTCAGAGTAGAGACTGGGAAGCAAACTGGGATTTGGAGGAAGCAAAAGTTTTAGGGAATTTTGGCAGGGAAGTGCAACCCAAGAGGAAATAGGAGAAGGCTGCTGTAGGAACAACTCTGAGATGTGAAAAGCAAGGTAGGTTATAGGAAAATGCATTGAAGGGCAGGGGAGCCTGCAGTGGGAGAAAGCAAAGTGCAAAGCACTATTTCCAGATCTTACCTCCTTTCTCCGCTTTGCCCCTAACCCATTACCCTGAATATCTGCTTCTGTACTGACTCTGTCTCCYTCCCCGTCTCCAGCCCTCGTGGCCCTTTCTTTATTTTCTGTTTCCTTCTGCCTTTTTGCTCCAGCCCCGGGTCCCCAGCGGGCTCGGCAGCCAGTGTCTGGCGCAGGCTGGCACAGTGCCAGCTGTGACAGAGGGGTATTGAAAATCGCAGAGGCTTTTTGTTCCCCGCCATGGCATCTGGGAGCTGCAGGAGAACCGTAAGGAAATCTTGCTTTTTCACCCTCCTTCATCTGTGTAGAGATGGTAATCATGAATCGTGTTCAACTCCTTATATGTAGAGACCCTTTTTTAGATGTATACGTATCCCTCTTCCTGTCTGAAGAAGTATGGCAATATTAGAGGTAAGATGCAAAGCAGAGCTGCTTTGGCTTTTTTTTTCCCCTCCAGGCTGGAGCTGTTGGAGCCAGCAAGAAGTGATGGCCCATGAGGAGGCTGTGGCAGATGGAGGCAGGAGGGGGTGGTGACAAGGTAGCAGCAGCAATCCATAGGAGAGAAGTAGTTTTCAAAGGAGAATGGCCCCTGGTAGGGTGAGAAAGAAGAAAGAAAAGGCAGCACTGAAATTCAGCTGCAAAAGCGTGGCTGCCTCTGACATACAGCATTACTCCAGACTAAATTTGTGTAACGTGCCCTGGGAAAACAATCTTACCTTTTTTTTTTTTAAGTACTCAGCATTCTAAATGTGCTTTGCATTTTTAACATGAGCCACACAGGTTTAGCTTTTTTCTGTAAACAAAAATCACTTTCCATCTTACTGTATCCTTGATATCAACACTCAGCTCTTTGCAGGCTGACAGAAATACAGATGCTTTTCCACTCACATTAAATCGTCTTAAAAGATACCACTTAACCTATGAGTCAGCTGGCTCATTAATATGTAGAGTTTATATGAGGAGATCTATAAGGAACCTCAGAACCTGATTTTGGCAGACAACGCAGTCTAAAACCTGTACTTGAAGATTGTAAAGGAATGTAAGTATTGTAGGGATGCATAAAGACCTCAGAGACTTAGTGCCAGTAGTAATGACAGTGCCAGCACAGCTAAGACGTTAACTGCTGTCATCATTTGTTACAGGATCACAGTGGGTAGGGTGCCTTGGAGTCAATCTTCAGCACAATGGATTTTTAAGCAGAGATAAAAATCTTAAATGCTCATTTTGCAAATATTCACATGTGTAAAACAAATATAACTTGCATTGCACCCTTCAAGTTATGCTTTCCATCACTCAACATCTGTAATGTCAGCCAGGAAAAGTACTTGAAAACAGTTTTTTGTGCTTTTACTTCGTGTAATTTTAGTTTTGTGACCTTTGTTCTGTTGATGATAGTTTTTAGAAAATGTCTGTGCTGTTAAATACTCTAAAATGGCTTTTGCAATTCCTGCATCTGGTAATTTGCTTTATACCTTGTACCTGCATTAGCCTGGGGGATTCGTCTGAGTTTTCTGGAACGCTGCTCGTTGTTTGTTCTGAAGAAATCGGGGGTACAGTAGTTCTTGTTCATGCAACATTTCTTCTGTCTCTTGCCTTTATTGTTGGGTGCTGCTTTACTTCCAGCGGCTGTTCTCTGTGGAGTCCCAGAGCCCCTCTGTTGCCTCTCTTTCTGATTTTTGGCTTCCTGGTTTTGCTGTTAGTTTTCTCAACTTTTTCTGCAGGCTGCAATCTGTGCTTGGTTAAAATATGCGACACACAGCACTGGGCTAATCAAAGGTACCTTTTAGTGTATTTCCTCAGATCAATGGTCTGTTGGCATGCTCAGGCTGTTGCTGCTTTTCTATGAAGGCAGAGAGGATGCAATATATTCAGAACCTGTTGATGCTATGAACTACCAATTCCAGACAGGCCAAATGAGTTAATGTTGTAAGTGTGTATGTATAAAGTCTGGTGTCTCACTCAGGCTGGCAATCTCACTCAGGCTGGCTATCTTGAATATATTATGGAAAAACTACTCTAAATTGGGAAACTGTTGCCAGTTACCAGCCATCACAGTTATTGGTTGTCTGATACCTAGAAATCCATGCCTGGTCTGATTCTTTGTTGATTCAGAATGTTATGGGGTTTTGTTTGGGGTTTTCTTACTGCTTTGCTAGGAATTAGCTATTGATACTTAAAGGCACCTGGCCTTGAGGGTGTGGAGCATTCTGCAGCTGCTGAAGTTGGTTGGTGCCAGGACTCTGATAGAGGCAAAGGTATCTCTTGGTTTTCTGTCACCTGTGCTAATTTCTCTGTAGTTAAAGAAAAAAAAAAAAAAAGAAAAAGCAAAACAAAAAAACCAAACTTATGTTAATTGTAAGGTCTGCCTTGTTTTTAGTGGTGATGATTAAGGAAAACTATTACAGATACGGCACTGTTTTTTGAAGTCCCTGACCACACCACTGCCTTTTGCCTGTTACAGGGTAGCTCTGACCCTACAGAAGGCTGCTTGCTGGGCGCTCAGCTCTGGGGTGTTGCAGAGAGCCTGTAAAGGCTTGTCCAGCCCTCAGCCTTTTAACCCTGCTGCTCATCCGTGTGGTCACTAACAATACAGCCAGCAGAGACCTGGAAAGTATCAAGTGTGACTGTGTGGGGCAAAAGCATCTTTGCCAACAGGCTGGCCAACCTGGTGAGGAGAGCTTTAAACAAGGAACAATAGGGGAGGGAGATGGCAACCCACAATTGAGTGAGGAAGTGGTGGCAACCTCAGGAAGCTTGCAAAAGAAGCAGGAACGGAGGGAGGAGACCATGCACGCAATGGTCAGGCTGCCATGCAAAGGGCCTGGGGAAATAGGTTGTCAGGAACACCATGATGTTCAACAAAAGCAAATGCAAAGTCCTGCACCTGGGGAAGAATGACGCCATGCACTAGCATAGTCTGGGGACCAACTGGTTGGAATGCAGCTTTGGGGAGTAGGACCTGAGAGTCCTGGTGGGCACCAAGTTGAACATGAGCCAGCAATGGACCCTTGCAGCAAAGAAGGCCAACAGTATCCTGGCCTGCATTAGGAGGAGTGTTGCCAGCAAGTTGAGGGAGGTGATCCTTCCCCTCTGCTCTTCACTGGCGAGACACACCTGGAGTGCTGGATCCAGGTCTGGGTGACCTAGTATGAAAGAGATGTGGACAAACTGGAGTGAGTCCAGTGAAGGGCCACAAAGGTGATTAAGGGACTGGAGCATCTATTGTACGAAGAGAGTCTGGGAGAGCTGGGACTCTTCAGCCTGGAGAAGAGAAGACCCGGAGGAGATCTTACCTCTCTATCTATCTAAAAGTACCTGGTGGGGATTGGGTAAAGAAGATGGAGCCAGACTCTTCTCAGTGGTGCCCAGTGACAGGACAAGAGGCAATGGGCACCAGCTGGAACACAGGAGATTCCATTTCAAAATCTGAAGAACATTTTTACCTGTGAGGAAGGTCATAGTGCCCACAGAGGCAGTGGAGATCTCCTTAGAGATATTCAAAACCCAGCTGGACACAGTCCTGGGCAACCTGCTGTACCTGACCCTGCTTGAGCTGGGGAGTTGGACTAGATGGTCTCCAGAGGTGCCTTCTAACCTCAACTACTCTGTGATTTCAGCCCCATGCTCAAATGGAAGTCAGTTAGCAGTTCAGCATAGGCTCCAGAACTGTAATCACCTGTACTGAGTGCACCATCTTGAATGAGCTCATGTAATTGTGGTTTGACAAAGCAAATCTTTTGTTTGCAGACTCCTTATCGGTCCCTATCACTCTTTGTCAGGTCACACCCCAGACGCCCTGTGAGAACAGCAACCTTCCTACGTTGTGGCAAGTGATTCTGTATGCTACAATTTGTTTCTGAACGTTAAGTATAAATAGACAATTTAGTTTCCTTAAGAGCCTCTGATGAGGTATTTTTGCCAAAAACTTTCTGGAAACTGAAGTGCTGTGACAGAAGCTGAATCACCCTTATCCACCTAGTCACAGTTCATCTCACAGTGGTGTTCTTCCTCCTGCTTTACCTGCCAGAAGTAGTTTTGGGCATATAAAAGCTGAAAGGACTTTTGCCTTTGAGTCTCACCAGAACCTCTTCATTTGTTGATAGATAATAATGAGGTAATTTTAGATGCTTATTGAGAGGGAAAGGATTTGTTTTTCTAATAACTAACATCGAGTAATGGTTATGGTTCTTAAGTACTCATCCCATTTTTGCAAAGTTGTCATCCAGACTCTCTCATCAAAGGAACTGTTACCTTCAGCATCTATTACATGGTCCTTTGGTAACTTCAAATTAATTTACCAAAGGTTTTGTACCTGTAAAGTGTTGTAGCTCCTGAGCAGAACTGTACCAGGTCTTTATGATTCCTACAGCTGCTGATAGCAAGTGTTACCAGCTTTAGGGATAATACAAAATGGCTAGCAAATCCACTAGTGTTAATGGAGCTAACAGTGTTCATAGCTGTGTGCTTAGATTATTTCATATCTTGTGAGATGAAGACTTTGCAGACTTGTTAGCTACACCTATGTATGTACCCCAAATGAAGCCCCACACAAGGCATTTAGATGTTTCACCCAAACATTACTGCTGTTGGCAGATACAGCATTCTGCAGCCCTCTGAAATATATCTAAAAAAGGTAGATCCTTGGCTCTTAGGCAGATGTGCTTCTGTTAGAGGATGGAGATGGAGAGAGGAACATCTCCACAGTCCCATCTGGGGACTTCTCCATGTGAAGCAAGACAGTGTGCTTTACTGCTGGAAGGGCTGTCTCAAGTATGCTGGAGGCCCTAGGCTAAATACTGTCTGGGCTTCCTCACAGTAATGAATAAAGAGGGATTTTACTAAAATAACTTTTGAATCCAGACTTTTATTCTGGACTCAAAACCACAAGTCAAAACATCAGTGTCTTATGTGTACAAGCTACAGATTACATTCATAACTGACATTGAGAAAGACTGCTCCCTAGACTTTTGGGTAGCAAAACTATAAATCACAGCTGAAACCTTTTTTTGAAGGATATTAGACTTGACACTCACCAGAGACAAATAATATGGTCTTATTTGTAATGTATGTCAGTGCAGCTCATTTTTAATCAGCTTTAACTACAAAAGAAGACCATTTACTGTTGTACTTTACTATCGTTATAACCCAGAAAAATCCACAAAGGGATGTTGTTTGTGGAAACATGAAATTCAGCTTATCAATCTTTATTGCTGAACAGAAGCTGAGGGGGATGATAATTATTCTCTTGCTGAGGTATACAACTTGCAATGAATACCTTTCACATTGTTCTCCCAGGTCACTACGGTCAAGAGCATTACTTTTCTGATACTATTTTATTTCCTCAATATTCATAGACCCTAATTAAATTGGAAAACCAAGTCATATATTGATGTCTTCGTATGCCTTTTTTGGTGACCCTGAAGTCAATAAAGAGTATATTTGTACTTTTGGTTTCCATGAGGAACAGTTTCAGTAACTCCTTCAAGGGTACTTACATGACTACTTCATTGTTGCATGTTTCTTGTCATCACTGTAAACAGTTTCCAGAGCTTTTAACTTTGCATTTAAATTGAATATGTCAGGTCTTACAGTAGATCTCTGATTTCCAAGGTTTGATAAGAATATACATCTTTACAAGGTATCTTTTATGTGATATCTAATATACGTGTATATATAGGTCCTCAACTGCTTCTTATGCAGTCTTCCTTGGGTCACTGGAATGACTGAGAACTGTAATCCAAAGAATAGTCAAAAATACTTTCCAGACTGTCCCTGCTTCAACGGAGACTTAAAAGCTTCATGTTCAGAGTATCTAGAACTGAATTATTACTTTATAATCTTTGCACAGACCCTTGATTGCATTAGCAAGACCTGACAGTCGAGTGTTAGGTAAACATTATGCAACTTTTCAATTTGGACCTAGTAGAGTTCAACATGTTTTGACAGTAAGCACAAGAAAAAAGAAAAATTTTGCATAAAGCAAAAACTATGAAGCAATTTACTGCTCTCTTCAGCAACCTTGGCACTCATTAAGCTTAAGATATACCCAACACATGGAAAATCCAAAAATAATTTGACCTGAGAATGCTGTGTATATTTATGTAAATATTTATATAAAATTAATATTTTCTATGTATTGCCCTATCCCTGTCACCACCAAATTAATCAGGACATATCTTTCTCCTTAAAAAATTTCATCACCATATTTGCAAGATAGCTCTATGGGAGTAAACTACAGAAACCATTCCATCTGGGCTTTTGTTTATATATCACAGCATAAAAGTGTAATTGCCTGTATGACATACATTTACAGCAGAGTTCCCACTAAATGATTAATATTTTGTGGGTTTTTTTGGTTTATGGTTTCTTTTTTAATAGTTCAGAAACAATTGCAGACAAACCTTTCTGCCTGGTAGGGTGACAACCCAAATGTGAGCATTCTTCACATTTCTTGAGGCATGCTCTTTAAGGAGAGAGCTGGTTAACTGATTCAAAAGGTTAACCAGTTCCCTGTTTCCTACATATTTTTGTCTGTTTTGTTGTCCTGTAATGGGACTGTCTCCCTGGGATTCACAACTCAAGTAATAATGATTACTTGAGTTGTAATTACATTTAACCCCTCTTGCCAATGCTGTTCTTCACTGCTGAACTTCGTTAATTCTGAGTCAATTTTACCAGATTGCTTTTGTCAGTACCGGCACATTAGCATACACGATTCAGGGAGCATTTTTATACCCTGAAACATAAGCTGTCTCAGCACAGTAACTAAAAGAGTTTGTACAGTTTGACAAATCTGTGCTTGAAAATAACTGGCATGCAAAGCAGCAAATTGACTTCTAGGTGGTGAATATTCACCATTTATAAATTCATCATGAGGAGTTCATGCTTGAAAGCTGTTTGCATTAAGTATCTTGGGTTTGCTTTCTCAGCAACTGAATAAACATAGGAAGGCTTACTTAAATCCTAGTCCTCATTCTGCCAGTTCTTGAGAGCTTTTAGTTATCCAATAGGAATGTAATTCATTGTTAATTGTGTAGTATGAAGCTGGATTTGCTGAAAAGCGTGAAGACTCTCATGGTTTGAATACTCCTGCAGTGTTTACTGTCATGCCCTTTTCTTTGCTTGCCTTCTCCATGGTACATCTTATGTAATTAATGATTTGGTAAGTTCTCCTTTTGGATAAGGATTCATTTCTGCTCTCGTATTACTTGATCATGAGCCTAATTTAATGTGAAAAATAAACCTAAGCATAGCTGATTTGCTCCTTTTTCTTGTTGTTTTTTGCTATTCCATTTCTATCACTGTCCTATCACATGTAAGGCTCAGACAACATCAACACCACCCCCAAAGCATTTAAATTGTAAAAGTATGAATGCTGTTGACAGCACACCACAGCAGCATACCAAAGGTGGATTCTGAAGTGGAATAAATCAGCCTTCCAGTGACCGCAACTTATCCCTGACTGGTCGCACTTAATCACTAGGTAGGTAACGATTTTTCTAAAAAAGTCACTTTGGTAAGCATCACATATTGCTTTAGGCTTTTATTTTCCCAGTTTATGCTTTGAAGAGGCTACATGGCATTTATAGGTGGTTTTGGCACTGGCTGCTCAGTGGCTGGAGTTTGTCTTAAATTTAAACCCCAAGGATTGGTTCTGCTCGGGGTGGCTAATAGAGGAGGGGGATAATGTTTCCCCCTACCAGTTCCCTGGAACATCTGCCCTTGGTCTATTATCATCATTAAAAGTATGCAAGATGTGTATGGGAGGGGGAGGTAGGAACTGTGAGGAACTTTCTTCCTTGACAACTTTCCTTAAGAAATTATATTTTTAACAAAAAAGGTTTTGTGCAGAAAGATTAGTCCATAAAGGGTAATGTTATTGCCAGATGGATGGAGAAGGTGTTCCTGACAAAATTAAAAGGTAGAGAAAGAAGATGAGCAGAGAAAGACAATACAGTTCAGGAAGATCTAAAGTCTGTGGTTGTATCCATCATGTGAGATCTTACGGATTAAATATACCAGGGGTTTTAAGAGCCCTCATAGCCCAGTATTTTTTAGAGGCAGAAGCCTAAACTCTCTCACTTGAAAGAAAGCAAGAATCTGCTCTTCTTTTTCCTTGAGCTAGGAAGGGAACCATACAGTAGTTCAGTGGTTAGCCAACTTTACCAAGATAAGAAAGGTAATTCCTTTCTCTGCAACTTAAGAGAGTGCTCTAAGCAGTAGGGTATAGTTTGTGTAGGATAATTGGCAGCTGTTGTGTTTTGCGTAATTACTTTTCTGTTTATGGAAGGGAAAGAGGAGAGAATAACTTGTCTCCATTACAGGTAAGACGAGCTGGCAACTGCAGATCAGACGTCTCAGTTCTACATGGCCAAACTGAAGCACGACTAATTCCGCCCAGGCTGATCTTTGTGGTCATTGTGGGTGAACTATTGCACGAAACGCAGCGTTCCCCTTGCCACTGCCTGCATTTTGTTTGGTGGTGTGGAGGACGCCAACCGGACTGGGCCCTGAGGGTGAGCATTGGGAGGAATGCTAGGCTTCGGATAAAGAAAGTTTTGGATCACAGTTTTAGATTAATTAAGCTCTTTTGTAACTCTGGCCCATTACTGCTTAAATTTGTAGCTTACATTCTAATGATACAATGATGGCACAAAAGCACTGGTTTGCTAGTTTAATGCATACATTATTAAGCATCAATCTCTTGAAACTTAGGGGGGTTTAGTTAAAAAGAAAAATGAGAAGTTATAACAAAATTCTGTAGAATGTAAAGTAATTTTTTAAAAAATCATTTTTAATTCTAGCACGCAAACACTGTATCATTGTCATAGGAGTTATAACTTTGAAAGTATCAAAGTTCACATAATACACAGGAACCTGGTCTTGTCACGTTGTTCATGTGAGTAGCTCTCTGAGAAAAGTTCTTTATATGGCTTGCTTGAATGAGAAATGCTTTGTAGGAATATGCTCTTGACCTTTTATCAGAGGGATCTGATCCCCAATTCTCCGTATTGTGGGATTGGTGTCCAATCTTGCAACCTTTTACTCATGTGAGTACTATTTGCTTATTTTAATTTGTCTTTATGGAACTATGTGTGGATGGAGGAAGAACAGAATTTGTTTGTTGGTGAGACAGGCAGTTTCAGAGCAGATAAGTGGGAGATTTGGCTAATAAGGAATGCTTAAAAATAGAGCCTTTAAATTTTTTTCGCCCTGTCAAAAGTAAAAATATAACCTAAATCATTACTTGCTTTAGAAATTAATGGCCAGCGGAGAACAACGCAACTGCCACAGAAGAACATGTAAAAGTTATCATTTACTGAAGCTGGTGTTCAGTTTCTTATACCCATCATCACCATCACCCTAAACAGTAATCCTGACATGCAGATATTAAGTCTGAAGTTTGCAAAATTGCATTACTCCTTCCATCCTTCCTGAACCTCTGCTTAGAGGAAGGAAGTTTCAGCAACGCACTTTGTCTCTTCAGCGGTGGAGGGAGAGAGCACCCCTAATGCTATTGAATTTAAGAAGGACGCCAATTCTGCCATTTAAGAACACGAAATTCAAGACTGCCTGATTGCTCATTATGATAGAAAACATTTTAAAAGGTTCATGGCCTAGTTGAAGGCCTGAAGACGTCTAGCGTACAGAGAATCTGACAGGCACAATCTCTACCTCTGATTTGAATTGTACCCCAGCATTGTAAATCAGAAAGGAAAGAGGAGGCATCACAGGAATCATGTTGCACAGAAAATGTACCTCATTACTGTATCAGAAAGCAGAGAGGTTTATGTAAATAACTTTGGACAACTTCATCTGCAAAATGCAGTGGTAAGTATTAAAGTGCAGAACTGGCTTTCCTTATTGACATTTCTTAAACAGGCTGTTTGACTTTTTTCAAAATGAATTCTCCTTTAAAATTATTTTTATTAGTTAAAGCCTGACTTGTACACAACTTTTTTAGCTGATCAGACAGGTGGAACATGTCTGTGACTTTGTGCTGGTTTTTTGTTTGTTCCAACTGTGCTAATCACACCCCCAAACCTGCCGTTGCCTGGAGAAATTACATCGTGATAATTGTGAACCTGTCCGTAGGGTTAGTTTGCTAGCATAATGGTCATACCAGCATGTGTGTATAGTACGAACACACATATTTTTCTAGATAATAGGGCGTATTTTATCCTGCCTCCCGCTGCGCAGCTGCGGAGAACATCGGTGCCTCCCTGTTGCTCTGCGCCGAGGCTCTGGGGATGCGCAGCCTGCGAGAGGTGGTACCCACGGGTCCCATCTTCCCCCCGAGGGGGAGCGACCCTCTGGCTGGGATGTCCGCGCTCCATCTGGTGGACAGTCTCTAATAACGGCTTGAACTTCTTTTCCGGTCAAAACCTGAGGAAGCTTCAGGGTTAAGTTTCTGCTTGTGAGTTTAAGAGCAACCTCTGTCCCTTGGCAATATGTGAGTATATAAATTCTGATTGCTCGCCTTTGCATCCCGCAAAGGAAACGAAATTAAATAATTGGCATCGGATTGAACACTTGTGGCATGTAAAAGACGATTATTCAAATAACTGTATTAACTTTGTGTAATCAGGATTCGCTTTCCCTCAGTTTGGAAATTCACCTACAGCAGTACTGTGGCTTCTCAACCACTTACATGGTGGTCTTCAGATGTGCTTTTAGTGTGCATGCGCGCACACGCACACTCCAACCAGAATAACTTTATTGGTTATATCAATGAAAATTTTAAGTAACTTCACTGTGATCAGTATAGAGATTTATGGCTATGTAACAGGTAACAGTGTTCTGCATTTGTCCTGGTTGTTTAATGTTTTTCCTAATCCAACTATTTCTAATTTTGTTGAACAAGAAACGTTTTCTGAGGGCCCGGTTGATCCAGGTTGATCCTGGAGGCCTGAGCAGCTGTTCAGTGGGACCTCCACAGGCTGGAGGAATGGAGCAGCACCAACCTCAAGAGGTTCAGTAAAGATAAATGCACAGCCCTGTACCAGGGCTGGAGTGACACCATGCACCAGTGCAGGCTGGGGACGGACCAGCCCTGGGCAGTTTAGCAGCAGAGGACACGTGGGTGCTGGCAGACCACGTTGGGCGTGAGCCAGCACTGTGCCCCAGTGCTGGTGAAGGCCTGACATCTACTGAGCTATGGGAGCAAGAGATGATTCCCCTCCTTGTGCTTATGAAGCTGCATCTGGGGTACTACACCTGGGTTTGGGCTCCACAGTCCAAGGGAGAGGCAGCAAGCTGGAGAGAGGCCAGTGGAGAACAGCCAGGGTGGTTTGGGGGCTGGAGCAGGTGATGTGTGAGGAGAGGCTGGGTTTGCTCAGCCTCAGGAGGAGAAGGCTTTGGGGGGACCCCCCAGATGTGGGGAGGAGCCTCGAGGAGATAGAGCCAGGCTCTTCCCAGGAGTGTGTATTAATAAGTGCATGGCAAGTTGCAACAAGGGAAACTCTGACTGCATATGGGAGTGGCTGAGAACTGGAACACATTGGGCAGAGATACTGTGGGATTTCCACCTTAGAGGTTTCTAAAACTTCATAGGAAAAGACACTGAACTACCTGGTCTAGCTTAAGTTAGCCCTGCTTTGAGCAGGAGGACTGCAGTCTGTGACTTCCAAAAGTCCCTTTCAATAATTTTATGATTCTGTGGAACACTACAGTGCAATGCCTTCCTACCAGGTACAGTTACAATGCTTCTGAAATTATAATTGACTATGGAAACGTTGATAAAAGCAAACCGGTCAGTTCATCCTCTTGTGCTATTGGTCTTCTGAGCAATATTCTGCAGTGGAGAAAGCACAACCCTTTCTATCCCATCGCAGCACGGTAACACATGACCCAGTTTTGCACTGAGCATGCAAAGTTTGGCAGTTAGGCTATTGCAGAGGGCTAGCTGTCAGGCTGACCAAAGTGCGGGGCTAGAAATCGTGTCTGTTGGTTGCCCAGCATGTCCTGTCTGCGCTTACATGCTCTAAAAGCACGATTTCTCCTCCCCCAAAGTACTGCCCTTGCTCTCGTTGGCGTGTTACTATCAGGTTGAGCAGCATTAGCCAATGTTGGTGGCAAGGAGAGCCCCACTCAAAAACCTGGTGACTTTGTAGCAGTTAATTAGGAGGCATATGTGTTTGTCATGAGCTACTGAGATAGCTACTGCTGTCAGGTCCCGGGCTGAGCACCTGCCCAGGCAGGTAGAGCCTGGGCTGCGCGGCTGCCCCGCCATCTCTCCCTGTCTCCTTCGAGATGGAGGCATTGCTCCTGGTGAACTCACCCCAGATTGATGCTGAGGTTTGTTGGTTGTTTTTGGTTTTTTTACACTATCACACA
Source organism: Phoebastria nigripes (assembly GCA_035582835.1). Classification (NCBI taxonomy): domain Eukaryota; kingdom Metazoa; phylum Chordata; class Aves; order Procellariiformes; family Diomedeidae; genus Phoebastria; species Phoebastria nigripes. Next base: position 191,119 of record JAYKAV010003038.1, on the reverse strand, counting down.
TTTCTATGAGACCTTTTCACCAACTTTTTCCAAAAAAACCAAGGCCACACTCTACTGAAACTTGTTATTTGGTGCCACCTGGTGTTTAAATGACCAGCCTGAGGAAGGAATCGTGCCTGCAAAGGAACGGGCTCGTGTTTTTGGGGTACAGGCAGAAATCATCGCGTGATGTGGTAAACTGGAGCTACAGCTTTGCTGCGTCTTGCGGGTGGGGAAATGCGCACAAAACAAGAAATCTCAGTTATCCTAAAAGGCTTTCTGAGCTGGTGCTTCTCTCAGGGAGAGGCGGTCAATGTTCACTGAAATTCGCCAAGACAGACGGCAGAGGGCATTAATGAATGCCTTAAGCATCGGGGTTTGCTTCCCAACAAAAACCTGAATTTCACTGGTAGTGTAAATGTACCCTTTTCCTTCAACCTTTTTTTTCCCTTTTTTATTATGATGATGGCTATGTTTGTCATTAATTCGTGCATACCTTGTTTTCATTTCTGCATGTTTTCCTATATACCTCCTGTATAAAAATAAAGCAAAATACTGCTGACAAACCCAGGTCTACTCTGCCTGAGGTGATGGGAACGTACCGAGCAGAAACATACTAAAATGTTAGGCATATGGTTGAGCAAGCCTAAGCTTCATGAAGAATAACGAAAAAGCTCAAAGCTGTTTTTCCCTCCTTACTGTTCAGTTATGGCAAAAAGAGTCAGCTGAGACGTCCTTTTGAAGGGAGTATTGCTGGTTTTAGCAGACCCAGTGGACTGACCTTTTAAAGCTGTGAGACTGATCAAAAGAAAATGCTCAGCTACTCTAATACTTTATAGGCATGTTTCACTCTTGTACTATTTAATTTCTGATAGGCGAGTTCAGGACTGGACTAATTTACTCCTGGCATGAAGCCTGGGATGTAACATGCCAAAGAGCAGTATATAATAATTACAATTGGATGGAGGAGTGTAGGTCAGCACACATTTCACACCCCTCCTTTTACTACTGGAGTCATGGGGTAAAATGTACTCTTTTTGCCAACTTTGGTGAAGGTGTAAATGCATATGCACAGTGTAATGGCTTTAAATCTTGGATTCCTACTTGTATGCGCCAGATGGATCTTGTATAAATGTTCCACTTTACAGCATGTTAGCATTTGCTAGTAGTTAGCTGGAGGTTATAGCTGCCAGACTTTTCTGTGGCAGTTTCCAGGCTTAAAAAAAAAAAAAGGCAAAAAGAGAAAACACAAACACAAACAGACAAAACAATCGCCCACACAAGAAGGAACGTCAAGATAATAGATAAAACTAATTTCAAGCATTGCATGTACCTGTATTTGCTCTTGAACCATATTTGATTTGTCTTGTCCTGATTTGAACTACATCGGGTACATGGATTTTAGGATTTGTAAGGAAAACAATCTCTGTTTATCGATAATGATAGAAAAAGACTTATCAATGTTAGTGTATTGTACACAGGATTGTAGTTATCTTAGGAAACGTATATACAGCTGTCTGTGTGTATGTATTTTTCTTGAAAACAAGTCTGGGACCTAGATAGGCTACCAAATTAATTTAATCATCATTTAATTTGATGATATAAGCCAGAAGTATTTTTCAACATATGCACTACCGTATATGAAATGCATTTGTACTCTCTGTATTTACTAACTAGAAGAATAATTCTTAAAGACTTTAAGACATGAGAATATGCGTTTTAGTTGGCTACTAATTCTTGCCTCAAGTTCAAATTTGCTCCTCTATATACCTGAGGGGTATATTAATGGTCTAGTAAAACATGCTTTAGAGTGCCTACTTTTCATGTTTCTCCCTTTCTTTTTCCCTTTCTTTTTCCCTTTCCTTTTCCTTTGAAATTAAACTTGCAATTGCTGGGAAAAAAAAAAAGACAAAAGGAGGTTCCAAAAATGCAGAAGAAAAATTCACTGGGTTTATGATGCACATGTTTAAAACCTACAATATTGGTTGGGCAAATTGTTAAAAACAGGGCAAAACCAGCTCTTTCTGAGCTGGCTTCTTTCTCTTGCTCTCCTTCTACTGCCTCTTTCCCTCTCCCTCCCACAACTCTCTCGTACTCCAACCAATAAGCACATTTTTGTCCTCATAAAAAGCACGTCAACACTTTAATTCCAACATTACCATTACAGGTGTATAATAAGAGGTATGTGATGCTGCTCCAGTGACTTACAGGAGGATTTCATCACGATCACGCAGCGAGACAGAGGGTGGCTGTGGCACTGCTGTGAGCCCCACTGAGGGCGAGGGGCATCTCCTCCATCCCTCACCCTCTCCCCTGAGCGCGTCGGCAGCGGAAGGGCTTGGTGTAATCCGGCTGCGAGCCTGGACGGCCAATGCCTCTAGACGCATGGAGAGGAGCATCCAGCCTTGTTTGATGCTGGCCCCAACACACTGCACCCGTGAAAGTCAGTGGCTGCAAAATTCCCCCTGCCTTGGGGGAGAACCTTTTCCATAGCACTGAAGGTGTCAGAAGTCGCGCTCCTGGGCTCCCACGCCACGGAGAACGACACGCGTGCCTGGTTTATGTGCTGTGGATAGTCCCACTGAAATCTCTTGTTTCAACTTAGGCAGGTACTTACATACTTTGGGGAATTAGGCTGGCAAGGCCTGTTTCTGTCCTCTGGGCAGTACCACTGAAGGCAAAGGGCTCTCAAGAGGTGATGCTTGTCGGTAGCACTGTGGGTTTTTTCCTCTACAAGGGCAAGTTCAAAGTCTTTTGCTGTGAGGGAAAATTTACTGTGTTTTTTCCTTAAGTTCCTCCTGTATGTGAAGAAGAAAACACTCATGACTGTGACCATAGCCAAATGTCAGAATTGCATCTATTGCCTTTTTGCTGCAAGATCTTGCCACTCTTCCTGGCTTTAACATCAGATACCATCTTGCACAGTATTTACGGTTGATAATGTCTCATTTTTTTAAAATGTAGTGAAAAATGTCTGGAAATTTAATAGTTGTACTTCCCACCAAGCAAAGCACATTTGCAGAAAAAAAAATTGTTACCAATAGGTCTAATTGCCAGTTTGATCATTAAACTTTGCCTTGGGTCAGCCTTCCACTCTGCCAGAAGATTATTAAGTACAGATTAAGAAGCTGTTGCTAGCATTAACTTTGGACTCATAAGGCATTGCTGTTCACAAATACTGTGCGTTTTATTTGAGCGAGCTTCAGCAGCAGAGCATTTTTCTCAAACCATTCATTAGCGACCGACTTATGAAAGAGCCTGAAGGCCGTAATCGGATTATTTGCTTCCCGCTGGATGCGGACGATACAGGCTTCTGCTTGTCTCATGCTGCTGTTGGATCCCTCCCTGCTCCCTTTAATAGCCGAGGTATTGTTGAATGGCCGCGGTCCAGGGGCCGTGTCCTTTTGTGCCGCGAGGGCTCGCATTCCCTCGTGCTCTCCACCGGCGTCTCCTTACTGGAATGCTCAGTGGAACATTTTAATCGTTGGAAGTGTTCGCTTCTGAGCTCACCGTGCATTTTAGTTCTGCGCTGTTGGCCAGGATTGACATATGCGGAGAAGAGAGCTTTAAAAGGCCTTTGGATGTCGTTTGCTAAAAGCTTATTTACCGTATGAATGGTAAAAAAACCGAAACGTCTGCATCGTGCCGGGCCGTGCGCAGTTTCCAGGCATATTTTACCGATAAAAAAAAAAAATCTTTCCTGCCTGTTGAATTTATGGCTGAGATAGCCAGATTACTAGAAACACTTATGTGTTTAATCTTTTCATGTTTTGAGCGGGAGAAGGTAGGGCAAGAGAGTCGCCCAAGGAAAATGCAGTGGAATTGCTTTTTATTTTGTGGAGATTGTAAATTCTGTTATGGAAAATGTAATAAAGCAGCAGCTTAAACAAAAAGAGTGGCTGTGTGAAATCGCAAAATTTCCATTGGGTGAAAACAAATCCTAACTTTATGTACATTTCCCCAGAGAGATGTAATGTGAATGCTTACAGCTGTTTTTAGTTTCTTATTCCCTGATTAGGTTTAAATTAAAGGAAGGATGTCATATTGAATTATGAAGAATTACTTATTTTACGTATTTTGGTTTATACATACCTTCTATCACAGTCTCGCTGTGGCACTTGCAAGGACGTATTGAACATGTGCACGCAAATAATATTAAAAGTAAACTGGCTGCAGCGTAGTTGTTCTGACAGAAAAATGCATACAACTCCCACGCCTCCCTCCCCAGTACCTTCACCGGGAAGGGAAAACTACCCTGCCATACCTAACCTTCCCCTGCAAGACAGGTCATTTGCTGCACAGGGAAGAGGGGCTGTGTCTTTGGGAAACCTCCCCTGCGGGATCCTCTGCTCCATGGGGTCCCGCTGAGGGACCGGCAGCCTGGGGCCTCTCCCCCGACGCGGATCAGAGGGGACGAGCTCCCCGAGACAGCCGGTGTGTCCAAGTCTGAGCGATACCTGGAGCGAGCTGAGCAGGAGGAGAGGGGAGGGGAGGAGGAAATGCCGCAGCCGGCCGTGCCATTCCTAAACGCAGCCTCTTTGCTTAACGTCTGCTTTCAGCAAGCATCCAGGCGATCCAGCAGCCCAGAGGTTTGAAATTCACTCTCCAGGGAGATTTATGTCTCTCTTCCAAAGGGAAGTGCTTTCTTGCTGGGGAAGACAGTATTGTATGACTTACCTAAGCAGTCACAGCTACGCAGCGTAGCTCAAGCTGGGCGTAGGTTTAGTTCTGCTACAGATGAAAAGATTAGAAAAGCTCAGTTTGAACAATTGGCACACTCACAGTTTTGCAAATCGGTTTTAAAGTATTCCAGGGGATGCTTCAGCTGTTATTTTTCTTGCAAATTATCAGCTGTGCAGGAGTTGCAAGACATAAAGGATTCATTAATAAAAGCTACTCTGGTAAATATATATGTATATACACACACATATATATATTTAAAATAGAGTAGGAAAAAAGAATAAAATTAGTGAGTTGGACAGAAAAAGTGCTGATTTGAGTAAGGAGGTTTACAGAGCTGTGCCGTGTAGTACAACGTACCATTTGCGGTTGGGATCAAGGGGGAAGAGATCATCCAGGAGCTCCGTGCCTGGTGGGTGTCTATATTTTGCACAAGTGAACAGCCTGCTAGCACAGCCTCTGCAGTGCGAGTTGCAGTAACATAATCTAGAGATGCACAGAAGACGCTGTCTCGCTGCAGCTGGAAATCATGCTCCTCTTAGATGTGCAAAAAGCTGAACATCCCATCTACATCTTTGTTTTCTGTAATCGTCTCTCCTCTTTTTCCTTCTCCATAAGAGGTTGTTTATACCATGCTATGTTTTCGAGTAGAGGATGAGGAGCCTGCTGCTGACCTGCAGGGTAATTGCATCAAAAGGAAAGGACGATACTCTGAGACGTGTGATTCTTGAAGCTGGCAGGCAAGGGAAAAGGAAGATGGAGATGGGGGTATGAGAAGCAGTTTTGCCGTGAGCCTCCGGGCACCCTGGGGAGCAGCACCTCTCAGGTGTGCTTGGCTTGGCCTCCACTGGGCTTCCCCAAATGCTCTGCCCCCAATCCCAAACAGCAGTAATCCTCTCTCCTGTGGAGACGGTGCATTTGGGCCAGGTCTGCTGGAGGGGACGGGGAGACCGGCTCTGGAAATGCAAACAGCGGCAGAGTCTGGTGGGGGGGGTGCTGCAGCCTCCTCTGGGGCGTCCTGGCGGCTAAGGTCCCCCTCCATGCCTTGGGGCCTGGGGAGGAAGAGGAGGCCATGGAGCAGGACGTGGGGTGAGAGAGCTGCTGGTTGCCACTGAGCTTTTTGAGAGACACTGCTTTAAGGAAAAGAAAAACTAATAATCATGGCATTGTTGTACGGTAGAGCTGGCCATTCACTTATAATTAATTAGTGTGACTTTAAGAGTAATTCTCCTGTCCTACCATTCCATCTAGAATAGAAAGAAGTAAAAACTCCTCAGTGTGCTTAGAAACATCTAGTCTGATGACCCCTCCAGTGATCATCAGCACAGCTCCTGGTTTCCATCATCCCAAGTAAAGAACAGTCTGAAGATGATGCCACGTTGCCAATTTGCCAGTCACAGTGTGTAACGCTACTTCTAATGTTCTCCAGTCAAGTCCCACTTTAGGTTTGACCCATGCCACAAGGCACGCAGAAACTGGAACCTACACAGCCTCTGCAGGGGCCAGTGGCTGCTTCCCGGTCCTTATCCTCTAGGAATTGAATATATCTTGTTATGTAAGCTACCTTGTCTTACCAATGTCTTATTCATCAGCTCTTTCCTATCTGCTAGTCCATAAAGTCTTTGGATGTTTGTAGTCTCCAGCAATAGCTTTGTATAGTAGTAGTAGTAGTAGTAGTAGTAGTAGTAGTAGTAGTAGTAGTAGTAGTAGTAGTAGTAATAATAACAACAACAACAACAACAACAATAATAATAATAATAATGCTGTTCTCTTTATCCTAAGGATTCAAAGAGGCAGTGGCCATCATTCTTGGAGAAAGAGTGACCAGCGACTCATGCTCTCACCCAGAAATTTCCAGATTCATCTTGCTTTGTCACTGTACATATCCCATCTGACGTTGACTCGGAATATTTCTGTACCGGTTTCCCCTCTGTAACATGGAGGCAAAATAGACATCTGCTTCTCAAAAGTACACTGTAAAATTAACTACCTTACTGTTTTGAAGCACTTTAATGCAATATGAACAGGAGCCATAAAAGTACCTCAGACTGAGAGAGAGAAAGAGTCTTTTATTACACACGTTTTGGAAAAAAGCCCCTGCAGAAAAGACAACGGATACTTCATCAGTTTCTTTACCTTCCTTTTTAAATCAGCTATGAGACATATAAACTTGTAACTTGAATATATTAACGCTTTTTTTCCCTTTTCTTTCATTCTATGTGCATATCTATAGCTTATTGCAGATTCCGTGTCTCCTTTCAGCCAGAATACTTTTTCCTATCAATCTGTGGTGTTTTGCTGAGCAAGTAAAATATCCTTGAACAATACCACTTTTTAGTCAGTCATGCCACTGATTTATTTCAGCTTTGGAAGACTGACTCTTTTCAAGTTCCCAACGCACATATTGGGACCGGTGTCATGTTTTGTCTGCACACAGCAAATGCAACTGGATTAAAGTCCCTGGTACCAAAGCAACTCCTAATTTTTTAGACCAGTGAGTAGGTTGCTGGCCTTTCACACACACGCCCACACACCCCCACACACCCCCACAAAATTTAAAAAACTTCCCTCTGCTTTGGAAAGCTGGGATTTTCTCCTGCACGTTCTTGACAGAGATAGTGACCAAGAAGGACATTTCTCCTGCCTGTAGGTCCCTGCACTCCCTGGTCTCAAAAAGAGAAAACAGAAACAAATTTTCCCGTACCAACTACTCAATTACACCCTCGCCATCAGGCGAGGTGTTCCATGAAGTGGGTTGGTGTGTTTTGGACATGTCACTGAGTGATGCATTTAATCAAGAACACCTCGCAGTTGTGAGGCTTGCTTTTTTCTTTTTCTTTTTTCTTTTTCTTTTTTTCTTTCTTCTTCTTTTTTTCTTTTTTCTTTTTTCTTTTTTCTTCTTTTTTCTTCTTTCTTCTTTCTATTATTTTTTCTTTTTTCTTTCTTCTTTTTTCTCTTTTCTCTTTTCTCTTTTTTCTTTTTTCTTCTTTCTTCTTTCTTCTTTCTTCTTTCTATTATCTTTTTTCTTTTTTCTTTTTTTTCTTCTTTCTTCTCTTTTCTCTTTTCTTTTTTCTTTTTTCTTTTTTCTTTTTTCTTTCTTTTCTCTTCTTTCTTCTTTCTTCTACCTTTTTTTTTCTTTTTCCATCCCTCTCTCCTCTCTTCTCTCACCCCTCTTTTGCTTTTTCCTCTCTCTCTCTCTTTCTTTCCTTAATAGCTGAATCTATTGACAAGTAAATCCCCTCCTTCAGTTACTTTAATATGCTTTCATACCATGTTTGCTCCACTTTATTTCTCAGCTTTGTTATTTCCACTCCCCAGTAAAATCTATCACCTTTGAGTGAGTTATTTGCTTTTCTGGACTGCAGCAAATACCACCCACTCTGTTAAGGTCAGGCTCCAGCTCCTTGACTTTGCTATTGTTCCGTCCCTTCCTTACCCACTCTGTCATTGCAGTACGACAGCTCCAGCTGGGAGGGCAGGGAAATCACTCCCTCAAGAGCAGTTTATCATGGCAATAAATGTTATGTGTTTTACTAGGATGCCATCAAAGTTCACCATCATGCTGAAGCTGAAACAATTGTTTCTTTTATTCATCTATTATACATACCGTATTGGGTAGCTGTCTATATCCCGCAGAGATCAGCATCCTGAAGGTGCAAGATGTTACTTGTAGCTTCTGCTGTGTTGTGAAAATTACAGAATTTGCAGAGAGAAACACCATAATATTTTTAATTAATTACTGCTTCTCAGTTTTCTTCCTGTTCTCCCTACTGCCTGGGTTTTAATTACTTTGCTCACATAGGCGTCTCCGAAGTCACGTCAATTAAACTGTATTCGTGGCCTTTACATTTCTTTCTGGTTGTTTTCTTCTTTTTATGGTACTGCCTGTGCACAGCTCTGTTGACTTCAAAGCATCAGAGGCCTGAGATTTTTGTGACTGCAACTGGTACTCAGCAGAATCCAGCCAGCCAGCTGAATTGGTCTGTCATTCATGAAATTAGGTATTTTAAATTTTTTTCAGATACTAGACAGAAAAGAGAAACCTTTCTGCTTGCATTCCCTCCCCCATCTTCCTATTAAATATTGATCTTTCCTCGGCCAAGAGAGCTTAATAAAAACTGAGAATACACTTTACTGCATTAATTTCATCCAGCAGAATTGCTTGTAGCAATATGAAAACAAGTTGTTGAATGTGTGACAGGGTAATTCACTGAGCACTAAAGGAAATTGCTTAAAACAAAAAGAAATTTGTTATACTCTAAGCTCTCAGTGACATATGAGATCTCCCAGTATTCTGGTGGGAAAATTGGTCAGCAGTCTTGCACTAACATATGTTAGGTATCTAAACTGGCTGAAATGCAGGTTTGGATTGACTGAAACTATCTGGGACTTCAGGTTAAATTCCCAGCAACATTTTCATTCAAGAACATGAAGGAAAAATTTGAAAAGTCAGAATATTTCATTTCAATATTTTTCTACAGAAACCCCTTTCATTCTTTGTTTTTTTTCAGAACACGGTGTTTCTAAATCTGGCTCAGCTTAGTGAAGAGAAGAGAAAGCAACACCCAAACCCAGCATTCAGAGCATCCCCTCCTCTTTCTCCCTCTCTTCTCAGGCAGAAGGGGCTGGCAGCTCACCTCACTCCCGCTGTTCGCTCCATCCTGCCAGTGGCACTGCAGTTACCTACAATGATCAGTGCAGAGACAACGCTGTGGCTCCCAGTGCTCCTGACGACCTATTTCACTGTGAAATAGAGGCTCAAAGTCAACCAAGCTAAACCAGAGCCACCATTCTTGAAATCACCTTCGGGATGGACTGGGGACCTTTACTGTAAAGACAGATCAGAGGTTCAGTGATAGGGCTCCATCCCCCTGTCCCCAGTGTCAGGCTAGGTACCCTTGAGAAAACTAAGTATTCACTGCCGGGATCTTAATTTTGGGACCACTGTATGGTTTATTTCATTTTATGTTATGCAGGAATGCCAGCTGCAGACAAACGAGAGAAAGCTTTGCGTTGACTAATGAACGTTATGATGTATATTGTGTCTGCAAGTGGAAGAAAGGAAGATATATCGCTGGTGGATGGGACTCAGCTTCAAGGAGGTAAATATCAAGTGCAAAAAAATAGAAGATCATTAAATGAGATGATACAGCAGGACTGTTGCTATTGGTGTCAACAATTGTTGCAACAACTGTTGCAATTGGTGTTTTCTTTCTCCTGATATGATCAGTGTGCACTTATTGGTGCTCGAATGAGCTGGATTAAAAGCTTTTGATCAAAAGGCAAAGGAGGACATATTTTCCTCCTGCATATTTTCCTGGTTTTGGGTTTTTTTTCTGATGGAGATGGATATTTGGCCACAAATATTATAAAAAGTTTGTGTCCTTGCCTCTATGGGTTTTCAAGAAAGAATGCTGACTGGCGGTTAGGAAGGTTACTCAGAGCAAGTGCAAATGCTTGGATCTGGAAGCAGTGCTCTCTAGCTGTGTTCCTGTTAGGATGTACCGTGCCTTTCCACTGCCTCGGCTGTTGAGCACTGACATGTAGTTCGGTAACCAGGTCAGGGTTTGGGGTTGTTTTCCGATGGGCAGTTTGGTGATCTGTAGTTAGAGCAATAACAAGAGCTGAATGAGGCTTTTCAGGTGGGATAATTCAACATTTGTGTGGCACTGACTTGGGTGATTCCACGGTTTCCATGGGTTCGGTCAGCTTCAGTCAGCACAGGTTTTGTCCTCCACCAGACTCCTGAACTAGGGTTTCAGACCTAGAAGCAGGTGATCCAGAAAGCACGGCACTCTTCTGACTTGGCTACCTCCTCTTTGTTTTCAAGTCCAAACGCTGCCTCCATGTCGGGATGCACATTTATTTCAGGGCCCCTGAGATCTAATGGAGCCAGCGTACTGCCAGCCACCGGAGGGGAACGAGTTTCTCCCATGTGCTCCAATTATCCACGGTTTTATCTAAAGCTGAAATGCTTTTGGGCATTGTTAAGGTGTTATCCTTAATTTTTATCTCTTGGCTCACCTTCAGTTCTGACTAACCAGCTGAGCAAAAGGTAGTAACATAGACTGACGCTGATGGCAAAAGAATGATGGCTTTTAAATATTATTAAAGGTTCCTTAGGGCTTTGGGTGGCTACACAGATAGCGCAGTTTTGTATGAACAAAAAAATGTAATCAAAGCATGAATTTATTTATTGTAGCCGGGCTGACACTGAAGTCGAAGAGATGGCCTGTTACCCATCTCAGCCAGCTACAAAATGGGAGATTATTTAAATTCAGCATATCAGCAAAGCTTTGCAGTAAAGGCATAAATGGTTGGGGGGTAGTTCTAATGCTTTCTAAGGTCATAAAGAATAATTTCCCTTACATTTTGGTTCAGATGGTCAGGTCCCAGAGACCAATAGCCGAACGGTCTTGGGAATATGCAGGTGCTCTTCTAGTCACCTGACTTCTCTTTAATTTGGTTTAAAGTGTTGCCTCTGGTCAAGGGAGTGACTATGGCTTCCTGTGTTGAAAAGGCTTTTCACATCCCTTCCCTGTGTAACCAGAGCTGTTCAATAAAATTGTGGTCTTCCTGCTATTACCTTTTAGAGCTGTGTTACATCACAGCCAAGATAGCCCACTATTTTGACCCCCCAAAATTAAAACCCCCCAAAAAAATGAAGCAAAGCCTCACTAAGCCTGTAGTCCTTTTGCATGGCTGTGCTATCTGCAGCTCAAACCTCTGACAACTCAATATGAGCATGTTTGGTTAAAATAGTAGGGTCCAAATGATAGATGGAATGGCTGCATCATATCTTGGGAAAACATTTAAAAGGGTGTTTTGTTTCTGTGAGCACACTTGGGATTTGATGTAATAGTGCTTGCAAGAGTTGATATAGAGGAAATTATTGCTTCCCAATAAAATTCTCCATTTTTATTGGCTCACGTACAGAGAATGGCAGCCAGCTGATAAAATACTTGGTGGAATTTTCTTTCCATCTAGCCATGTACTCTACAGCTATGAAGTGCGTATTTTTTTAACGTGGGCAGATTATGATTGTTTGAAAGCATTTTATGTTTATCATACTACTCTTTAGGTGGGATTCTTTACATATTTTGTGCTTTAACTGAAACTTTGGCTTTTAAACCTGCTGGATGTGACTATAAAGTAAAGAATAATCATAAAAATAATCATATAAATCTCTTATCTCTGTCAGATATTTACAGGCAAAGTAAGATGTATATTCTGCAAAAGCATTTTTAACTTTTCACAGCGATATGGATTCCTTATAGAATGTCTAGTTAAGGAGATATATATACACACACACATAGATATAAACATAATATGGCTTTGTAAGACTGAAACTGTAAACAACATTTGCAAAATATTACTTCATCAAGCGCATAAAAATCTAGAAAACAGACCAGCCCTACTATCTTCCCTAAAATAAACACAGACTTCCTCAGAAATTTAAACTCTGCAGCATTACTTGCATTTGCTAATAACAATTCCTTAACCTTCCAGAATGGAAAATCTTCAATTTCCTACTCATTTAGTTACTGGAAAGTATAAAACATTTCATCATATTAAACTGGGTTTTCTTTGTTCACAAGGGGGGATTTGATTCCAGAAGAGGACCTAGCTGATGGGTTTTTAGGTGCCTGTTCTCCAGAACAGATGCCAGGCTCTCCATCTTCCCAGGTTGTGCACAGAGAAAGCCAGGTTGCCCCAGGAAGGAAGCCCCTGTGACCGAAATTGCACAGAGCTACCCTACTCTGTGGCACGTAGAGGGCACCAGGTATCTTAAATCTGGTCCCTTCCGCAGGGCTACAGGGGAGGCTCCTCTCTGCATGGCATCCACAGGTGGTTCGAGAGACATCAACAAGAAGGGTGAAGAGTCTCTTTTCCACCCAAGACACCAAAGAGCGCTCTCCTCGTGGGTAACTGTGAAAGCACTGAAAAGCACTGTTGTGGCAGTTTTCACTGCTGCTTGTGAGGAATCACAGCCTGGCAATGGGGTGAGGTGTATTTGGAGGGGACCTCCTGCAGCATCTCCTCCAGGCGCTCAGGGTAGGGATGCTAGTTTCTCTGTCTGGTTAGCGGGTGAACTGAGCTCTTCTGCAAGCCTGGCAGATGTGGCTACCAGGGAATTGTTAAAATAAAAAAAAGCAAGGAGACAGTTGAGCTTGACGTTGCAGGGCTCAGCTGGGTAAAGGTTGCAGAATCACAGTTTTGGACTTAAGCAGCAATGTATCACCTGAACTCTGCTTTGCCTGCTGTTTCCTGACCTGGCCTCCTTTTTCAGTGACATTTTGGCTAGAACTCAGCAGGGTTGGGATCAGCTTTGTAAAAACCTGCTTATCCATGGCAAAGCAAAGCAGTTCAGTGCTGYCCAGACCTGCCCTAGTAAGTTGTGGAGGTGCTGATGTATTATACCTGCTTTCTGGGCAAGCAGCAGCTGAGAAGGGGATCTAACAGTGGGGACTGAGGTATGTAAGCCCATTTCTTGGCCTAGCCCTCTCCAGCATTTATGTACTAGTGATACGCTCAGTCTACCTACTTTTCTGTCACTGGGAATTTACAAACTACCTTAGCTTTCTCATCACTATCCAGTTTGGTGTGTTGGTCACAGGATGCTCCCCCTGGAAAACCAATCAGTTATGTTGATTAGCTCCAGGGGGAGTGGAAAAACCAAGCAAAGATGATAGTGACCATTTTCATATCAGTTATCAGGTCAGGTGATGACCTTAGCCGTGGAAGATACAGATCCTCTGGCTGCTCCTGCAGAGGCTAGCAAAGAGGACAGCGATCGGGGAGAGCCTTAGTCATGGAAAACCATTTCCTTTAATGTGCAGCATCCTCCACACAGAAGCCCTGCGGGACACGTCTCAGCCCCTAGGCGTGTTAGCCCTGTTTCCAGCTGGCTGCTGTGATTCACCTGACTCACCCCCTGAAGTGTGTCCGCATAATGCCTGTTTGCCCGCACTTTGTATATATAAATCAGCTTTCACCTGAAGAACAGGAACTCCTCATCTTTGATGTCAAATGAGTGTGAGCCGTGAAGAACCTGCAAAGTGCATTATAGCACTCCCGAATGCTTGTCAGCTTTCCAGAAGGGTTACGCCGTTAGTTGGAAACATCTCCTTGTTCAGTTCCTGGAGTTCTCCAGGCCTAAAGTGTCCTTGTTTGAATTGTCAAACAGATCGTTGTCACCAGAGACAGCTGGCATGGGAAACAACGCCGTGGAAGAATCAAGTGATATGGCATTTTTGCTAGACATTTTACAAATCTGTATTAAAGCCAGCCTTTTATTTCTAATTAAATTAACATCATACCATGCTGAAACTTTTATGTGCTAGTTTGAGAGTTACAGCTAAATGATGTTATGAACTCATTATGTCAATATACAGCAGCATTGACCCAGACTTGCCTCCCAGTCCTCCAAATCTTACCCATTCCACACTTGGTTTACCACAAAAATGGCCTGGATTACTATAAGCTTAAAACAAGAGGACACGCTTTAACATAGCTTCTGTGTTTCAAATGTGCAATGATGGACTAGTTAACAAGAAGCAGATTCAAGCATGCTCCAGACACTCTGGCAATTAGGCATACATTAGTCCTCCATTCTGCCAGAGCACAGAGTGAAAGGAGATATCCCTCCTCTGGACTGTGGAGAGGACCAGTTATGGATCTTAGGAAGTATCCAACGGAAATAGAAGTTTATGAGTAAATAAATTATAATAATGAAATTAATTTCTGTACTGCCCACTGCTGGGAATCACTTCCTAATGAGAAGATGGAGCCATCTTCTCAGGTGTGTGCAGCAGAAGGACAAGAGCCAACAGGCACAGCCTGGAAAACAGGAAATCCCAACTCAGTATAAGGAAAAAAGCTTTTTCACCCTGAGAGTCATCAGCCCATGGAGCAGATTATCCAGACAGGTTGTGCAATCCCCATCTTTGGAGATACTGAAAACTTGATCGGACAAGGTGTCGACTACCTGGTCTAACAACCTTCTTTGAGCAGGAGGATGCTCTAGGTGACTGCCTGAGGTCCCTTCCAACCTACATGTTTCTCATATTGCATGTGTGCAAGGACTGTGTGTCCTGCAGCGCTAGCACTGTGGGAAGCTGGTTGCAGATACCATTCAGTGAAGAAAGGGAGGAAGCAAGGTTGCATTGGATGGAGCTTTCTGGAGTATACTCGAGAAATCTGCTGGAGAGCAAAGGGAGATGACTTCGTCAGATGGGTGTTGGTTCCTGCACAAAACTGTTGTTTTGGACAGCTTTTTTTAATTTATTTTAAAATATTTTAATTAATGCACTTGTTCTTCCTTCTGCTTCCCTTAGTAAGATCTAAACTAGAGGAAAATATACTTTTTTATGAATGTAGTCAGAGGGACAAACAAACAATGTCAAATATGGTTGGGATGAAGATCCAGCTACAGCAAGAGAGTAACTAACTCTATTGCGAAAAGATGCAGGAAACTGGAACATGGTGAGAAGGCAAGAAGTTGCAAGGAAGAAGATGCACAAACAGAAGAGACTGCTGTAGATGGTAAAGACTCAGTGATGCCTGTTACCTGCTTTGTATTTCAACAGTGTTTGCTATAGCAGAATGCGAGAGCCAAGGGCACACAGTCATTGAGCAATAGTGTGGTGGTTGCTGTTCATGCCAGCAAATTGGCAGGAAAGTTTAGATAGTGGAACTACATATGGGGTGTACATCTCATGTTACTCTTAGTGGAGGGAGCCATAGTTTGAGGCATTGGTGAGGTACTTTTGTGGTTTGGTTGATGACTGTCTTATATTTCTTCAGTAGATTTGGGTCAGCATCACTGACTGGCTTCAAGCAAGCCTCCTTATAACAATACTTTTGACAACAACTGAAACACTTACAAAAATGGGCATTTTAAAATTATTGTAATCCTAATAATGTAAAAAACATTGCTTTCTTTTTTTTCAGATTCACATTCACAAGTGTATAGAGATGTCATTTATGTCCTAGACACATTAATTTCTGATTTTTTTCCTTTAACTCTCTTAATTGGAAGAAAGTATGTTACTGCTGATTTATGAACTCTTCAGAAGTGCCAGAGATCATTTTAAATGTACACAGCTGCTCTGCAGTAGTTTAACTTGGCAGATAGTATTAAACCATTGAATTGTGTCATTTATTTGTGTATGCACACAATAAGTTCCTTGTGCAGGTTCTTCAGAAATAGTCTCAATGTTGATTCGGAAATGTGGCCTAAAAATAACCTAGCCCCATGATTTATTGTTTTGGTGCTTGTCTCCAAACAGTACATCTAGAATGAAGAATGGGATACCATGTATACCCCAGATAAGGCAACGGAATGGAAACCATCCGTAAGAGGAGCTGTAGACCAAGGTCTAAAATGGAAAAGTTCCCAGGGTGAGCGAGCAAGACACATGATGGGAATCAACCTGTGTTGTTGGTATTTGGGAACGCTGCAACTTATTCATTGCTAGGCAAGGGAGTGTATGATGTTGTGTAATGAGAAAGAGCAGCAGTCGTGACAGCAGTATCACTGGTTGTAATGCAGTATAAATCAGGGCAATTTACTCTGTCATTCCATTCAGGGCATCATAAAAGTAACGCCTGTCGTCTGGAAAAAATCTAAACTCAGAGAATAATATAATGCATTTCGCATACGCCCTATTGAATGTATGAAATCCTACAGCACCAGAAAATAAAACACTTCGAAATCAAGTCTTTTTATACTGAGGGGTGACATCTGCAAATATATTCTACAATCAATACTATGTGACTTGATTTATGTCTTAAACAATTCCATGGGAACA
Organism: Phoebastria nigripes; assembly: GCA_035582835.1. Classification (NCBI taxonomy): domain Eukaryota; kingdom Metazoa; phylum Chordata; class Aves; order Procellariiformes; family Diomedeidae; genus Phoebastria; species Phoebastria nigripes. The sequence continues at coordinate 174,647 of JAYKAV010003038.1, read as the reverse complement.
AAAAAGCAGTATAGATTCTACTACAGCTCTAAAAAATAACTTTTTAGGTCTTGATGCTAATCCCTTTGATCCACACCACTTAATGTATTGGAAAGCAAAAGAACTTCCACTATTTCTCCTTTGCCTGCAAAATGGAATAAAAATAGCCTTCAGGGAATTGTAGATTCAGTTACATCCTTAACAAGAGAACCTAACGGGCAGTGTTTAAAGACTGATTGATAGGCATCATCTCTTGATGATCATAGCAGAACTTTTTAGGCTGCTGATTGCAAGCACAGACATGCTGGAAAGCAAAATTTATGCCTGTCAGGCTTTCTGCTGTGCTTTGTCTCCTCTTTTCTTCCCTTCCCCTCAAACCACATTTCAGCAGTCTGACACGGAAATCAAGAACAATGGCCAAACAAACCTGAGCCAAAGACTAGTATCAGACCCATAAGTTTCAAATGTTTTTCTTTGGTAAACGGTATAAAAGAGAGAAATTAAAAACAAAATTCAGGGTAAGTTTGCCTTAATCCTCTAGAAAATGACAGAACTTTAGCACGTCGGAAGCTTTAGGAGCCATATGGACTTTAGAAGGTAGGTGTAGCATCATTTATTCATGACGACTCAATTCTTTCATCCATCACTGCCACAAAATTTCCATGTGCTCTGGGCAGGCACAACATGGAGAATAAGTTGCTTTCAGGAGGTCATGAAATTTCTGTTGCCTTGTTATGAAGGGCTGTGAAGCATGGATTTACTTCTTATCCAGGATCAGTGCTGGCAATACGTCGTGGTTTAACCCCAGCCAGCAACGAAGCCCCACACAGCCGCTTGCTCACTCCCCCGGTGGGATGGGGGAGAGAATCAGAGGGTAAAAGTGAGAAAACTCATGGGTTGAGATAAAGACAGTTTAATAGGTAAAGCAAAAGCTGTGTGCGCAAGCAAAGCAAAACAAGAAATTCGTTCACTACTTCCCATCGGCAGGCAGGTGTTCAGCCATTGCCAGGAAAGCAGGGCTCCATCACGCATAACGGTTACTTGGGAAGACAAATGCCATCACTCCGAACATCTCCCCCTTCCTTCTTCTTCCCCCAGCTTTATATGCTGAGCATGATGTCATATGGTATGGAATATCCCTTTGGTCAGTTGGGGTCAGCTGTCCCAGCTGTGTCCCCTCCCAGCTTCTTGTGCACCCCCAGCCTAATCGCTGGTGGGGTGGGGTGAGAAGCAGAAAGGCCCTTAACTCTGTGTAAGCACTGCTCAGCAGTAACTAAAACATCCCTGTGTTATCAACACTGTTTTCAGCACAAATCCAAAACATAGCCCCATACTAGCTACTATGAAGAAAATTAACTATCCCAGCCAAAACCAGCACACAATAGCTGATGAAATTGAAATATCAGTAGGATTTCCCTTTTTTCTCCGTGCCTTCTGAGGTGGCAACTTGGTGCTACCTGTGAGGCGGTTGTGGAGCCATTCAGCTGCCTTACCCAAGATGGCAGTGTAAGGGAGCTCAGACCAAGGTGCAAAAAATGGAGCACCTTGAGTCTTCTGCTTTAAATAAACCGGGCCAGTATGCTACTGCTCAGAGAGTTAAAGCAGAAAGTATTATTATCAATTATCTGAGTGAAGAACCTGTTGGACAGTGTTGCCTTCTTGTCTTACACAACCTCAGCCCTCAATGTGGAAAAATAAGGCGGCCCAGGTACTAACGTTGGGTACATGTGGCATGCACTATGGCAACTGGGTTGCATGTTTATGAGGTGGTGGGCAGTTTGCTGGAGAGATCACTTGGGCCATCTAATTTAACCCCCACTTTTATATGGGACTTTTGGTCCCATTCATCATTCCCACTACTGTGGTACAAATCACGAATCTGGTCTATACTGTTTTTCTAACTTCTACTTCTCCGTTACAGTAACAGTTTGGGGGTTTTTTGAGGCACACATTGTGCTTTGGAGAGTAGAAGAGGCTTTTGCTTACGTCAATAGGGAGGGAACTAAATATTTATATAAATAACAGAAGATATAACAATTGCCTTGGTAGATTGATCTTCTGTTGTTAAATCTTGGACTTTTTACTTGGACAACCATAGCATAACACATTTTTTCAACACTTTTTTTTTTAATGAACATGTTTTTATGTTGACATTGTCCTGAATTATTTAATTTTAATGTTAAAGTACAGAGAGAATTGTTGGAAGGGTCCTCTGTGCATCACTTCACGGCTACACAGGCCCACCACAATAAGCAGAACAACAATCAGTTTACTGAGGCTGCAGCTATAGCCCCATTTCTTCCATTAGCTGATTAAATCTTTATGACTGATACAGAATGTAATATTTTTTAAGTAAACTTATTACTGCGCCAACAGTGCAGATACTCCATGGATGACATCTTTGTCTTCATGAGTAAAAGTCATGTACCACAGATTGAGGAACTAGTCAACAAGTCCCAGAAACCACCTTTAAACCTGAACAGGACTAAGGTTTCTGTTTCTGGGATGCCAGGTTTACAGCATCTGCAGTAATGACACCCAGATAACTTGTTGGTAACCAAATAATGCCCTTATTTAGAACTAAATTTTCTGTATTCTAGGAATAAAAGAACAAGTAGAGTGAATTTGTTATTTCAGTCTTTTAACTGCATTTTATAGTATTTGTGATAAAAAGAGGAGGAAGAAATAAAAGTGGTTTAGGTAGGTCCTACAGAACCACAGGAGGTTTCTATCTGACTGTATTGGAAACTGTGGATAATTGTATCATATGGACAGGAGTCAGCCATGGAGGTTTTGTGTCCAAACACCAAGTCACAATTAACAAGTGTTTGGAAGCCACTTGCCCCACCTCCACAAAGAGAGGGATAAGTGTGAGGAGAGCAACTTAAAATAGTGAATTTGGTTTGAGGGTGGGACACTTATCTGGGATGTTGTAGGACTGGTTCAGACACCAAAGGGTAAACAAGCAAGGGCAAGGGGTCTGATTGCATATCCAAGCAGCATGGTGTGGACCTTAGTGCATGGAGTGAAATGGGGACCATGTACAGTCCTGCTCCCCCACCTCTGTGTCCTGGTATCTTTGCCCCCCCCCTCCAGCCCAGGAGCCATAGCACAGTCCACACTATGGACTGGCCTGTGGTACGGATGAGGTATAGCTATACCACAGCCTAGAAAGTGCTGCAAAAGTCAATCCTGCAAGAGAGCTCAGTCTTGGGTAACCATTCTTAAGGAAAATTATTCGGAGAAGAGCCAGTGACCTCTCTCCTTTAGTCTTACAAGGCAAATGTCAGTGTTATTCCCTTTGCCAAAGGTATATTCCACTTTCGTAGCAGTGCTAATGCACATTAGCAGGGATAAGAAGGCTTAAAACATCTTTTTTTTCATCATCGCCCTTATGGAGGACCTTATAAAGGCTCATACAAGGTGCAGGATGCAGCCTTACTCTTTGTAGATGGCTCTGTTTCTTCAGTGATATGGGCTGAATACATTTTGGTGTGTTTGAAATGCAAAGCCAGATTTTGCTGCTCTAACTTGCTTCTAACTGTGAATGAGAAAGACTGTCTTGCTGGTACTGAAGAGGGACATGCTTTTGGCTGTGATTTCAAAGCTCGTCAAATACTTGGCTTTGATTTCAACACCTTTCACAGATCTGAATGATTGGATTAATTAAGGGAAATGTATGTCTTAACAGCCTAAAATATTTTGAAAAATCTCCCTCTTTGGCCTTTCAAAGAAAAAAAAAATCTTTTGAATGCAAACAAGCACAACAAAAATGTTAATTCTTCTGCAGAAGAGAGAAAAATCAAATATTCATGGCTCAGGAGGGTGTTAATGTTCTCATTCGTGCCAGAGCAGATTTCTGGCAATTTTCATTAGGAAGAATCTGAGGGTGCCAGAGGCAAATAGCAAGATTCTGACCTTGAGAGAATTCGGAAAATTATTGCTGCAGAGACACTGCCATGCCCACCCAGAGATGTTATACGCAGGTCAGTGGAGGCAGGCTCTCAAATCCTGCCTATCAGCTGGATGTGTGATCTAGAAAGTGATGGAGAAAACCTGTAGGCCAAGTATCAGCTTAGAAAAGGCCATATCCTCAGATGTTAGGACTAGAAAAAAGCTATATTTTTGACACTAAATATTGGTAGTCTTAAATTTGTTAAGATCAAATATTTTTAAGAAGAAAAGAAAGCAGTGCAGTTGTAATCCCTGCTGAGCAGAACCTTACTTCCTTGACCACTAGAAAAAGCCTTACCCTCTAAAGGCTGGTTCACCAAGTACTTCTGAGTAAAGGTGTGCAACGTTTTTATGATGAAACATAAAACCAGGCAAAACCCCACCTGGGTTCAGCTTTTTTTAATGAGCCTGAAATTCAGATTCAGGTTTACCAAAGATTGCCGATTACTGGAGAGAAATTTGATTTGCGGTTCAGGTTTGAAAGATAATTCTCTGCTTGCCAAAACTCAAATGCATGTCAGATATAAACTAAGCATCATTAAAAAAAAAAAAAAAACTGCCACTGTTATTCAAGCAGAAAACTTGAAATGCTGTGGGATTTATTTTTGCAGGACAAATACCTCCATAACCTCATTTTCGCAATTCTTCATTTTCTGTACAACTGTATGTGAGAGAACACAAAATTTCTATGGGATTATGGTAACTAGAGATAAACTAAATGACTCCCCTCCGAAAGTCCTCCCCCAGGTGTGTTCGAAAGGTCAGGTTAGAAGCTTCTCAGCTTTGCATGGTCTAAATTAGTACTGAACAAGAACCCTACATTAATCAAAATGAACAAAAATTTTCCTTTAGCTCGAGTGCTAAGAGGCCTGTGGTTTGGGAGCAGAAGGTTGTGATTACTGCTCGTCAGGCTATATCCAGACCAAATTCTGCTCTGTTACACTGGTGTAAATCAGCAATAACTCAGCTAGGTATTGGGATTTATATCACAATGCATTGGAAGTCAGAAACTGGTCCACCTCAAAAAACACTCTTGGAAATGAACTTTCACTGATCATTTTAACATCAGTATTACTATTGCAATTCTTCTGTTAACTAATTCAGACGCCCATTTGGTAGGCACACTGGACAAAAAAATGCCAATCCATCCAGTGGACTGGAGGGCAGAGAGGTTACTCTAACTCTTAAGTGCCAGGTTTGGACCCTTTCATGCACTTTCCCCACTCCAGAAGAACAACCGCTGAAAGTCCTACTGTCCCTTCTCCTGCTGCAATCCTTCCTACCGTGCCTGTAAAACAATCCTTTTAGACCTGCTTCCCAAAATGGTAAGATGACTCATGCAGTAAGGCTTCAGCAGGAAAACATCAGCTGATACCTATGATGCCAGCGCCAGGCTCCAGCACTGCAGTCCCAAAGCCATAGAAAACTTGATGGATTGGAGCTTGATCACACAGCTGCCACTGCACGGTCCTGAGACACAGGTGATGAGTTATGACCTAATGAGTTGGAGAGCAGTCAAATGTTGCATTAACATAATAATTTTGTTTATCAACACTGTGTTAAAGTTAATCAATAATTATTTTAAAAATTAAGGCTCTTTTTAACACCTGATGCTCTGTGGTTTTAGATGTATGTGCTTGATCACTGTCAGGGCACAGCTGAAAATGGTCGTCTTGAACTACGTTTTGGAGAAGGAAAGCCTTTGGAGAGCTGCTGTGTTGGGATCAGTGGTGCCATATGCACCATGGGAGGCGATGTATCTGTACTGGAACACTCTTCACTTCCCCGAAAGCACAGGCCTTCAGCCAAGGGGGACTTTGTTATAGCTGGCCAAAGCTTGAGACTTGTTACCATCAGAAAAGTTTGCACGTACTCATTTCAGTGTAAAGGTCAGAGCTTCCCACCCCTTCTTGAACCCTCCTTTTTTTTTTCCCCCAGGTACTCCCTGCAGGATCTGTGGGCGGAGGGATTCCTTTGGCAATCTGGCTGTTCCCAGCGGGCAGCGAGAGCCAGCTAACACCTCTGCAGGGACCAGAGATGTGCTTCCCCAGCGAAGACTGAGAGTACGTGCTCGCCTACAGATCTTCAGCTGTCTTTCTGCTGGAGCTGCTGTTGGAGATCAGTGGTATCTAAAACAGGGACAGCAAAATCAGATTTGGATACATTTGTTAGCTCATTTGTTAGTTTATTGTGTCTTGAGTACCATACGTGTGAGCCAGAAAATTCGTGTGTGTTTTGCAGGGAGACATTCATGCAGGACTGACAAAATCATTGAACATGGCCTTTAATAACAATCAACAAATTGTATATAAGAAAGAAGTTTAATGAATATAACATAACTCCTTTCTTAAATGTTGCTATAAAATATGTTGACTTAGCTATAGACAAATCATACATATATGTAATTTATTAGATTATGTATCTATAAAAAATTAAGATGAAGATATAGTCATTCAACAAAATTTAAACTTTCCCTTTTCTATGTTTTTGCTCTTGTTAGACTCCAAGAATCTGGACATTCCTTTTCCTTTATTTCTGTGAAATCTTATAAAAATGGAGGTCAATAATCCAGCAATCCTGGATTTAAATTCCTGCTTAAACAGATTAATTCTTTATTCTTAAAATTAAAAAAAATAGCTGAGATATAAGAATTGCAAATAGTAGCGGTATTATTCAAGTATTGGCAGTTGCTCTTTTCCTAAGAACCTTGTGATACTGAATGCTTCTCAGTAGGACTCCTATAACCTGCTCATGTGTTTCATTCTGAGCCTTAGCTTTGCAGCTCTTATTTCTCCTGAGTTAGATTGGCAGGGATCGCTGATGTTAGTGCGAGGTGTGGGTCACTTCCTAGGCTGCTCTGGGAGTTGTATGTGATGATTACCTGCTGGTGAACAGAATAAAAAAATTAAGAATATTCCCTTCCTCTACTATCTTATAGTTGCAGGTGTTGGTTTTTTACTGTGGGAGTTATAGTTGTTAGAGAGGAGAAGGAAAGAGTTTTGCAGGTGTGAGAAATACACATCTTGTGTCTCCTGCCCAAGTGCATGGTTGCACACTGGTTAACCCGGATGGGTTAGCCCAGGATGACGTTGCTGTGACTGTGGGACTTCCTCCGTCTTCTAGTAGCTGGTTTCCTTCTCCCACAACCCAGCAATCTTTTCTCTTTTTTTTTATAGATAGCGCTAAACTTTGCACTGTGTTCCACAAAATAATCTCCATCTTCCGGACACGTCAACAACTTTCCATTCTCCATCCCTCTTACTTCATCGTGGCCAAATGCCTTGCAATAGATGAATAATGGGTTTATTCTTCCTTTGAGTATGTACCTTTATGTTATCTCTTGGAATATTTTTGCTTCACAGGCTGGCACCAAAACAAAATGAAAAACATTGATGGAACTTCAAAACAAGCCACCTACTCTTGGAAACCTTACTAGTAACTTCATCTGCTTTGTTTTGATCATAATGTATTTTAAGATGTTTATCTTGGAAATGCGAATGGTGGCCAATTCCAGCTTTCATGCCTCTTGTTAGTTTATTGCATCTAAAAATGACTGTGGAAACTCAAATCTATTTCTAAGTACAATATTATGGTTCTACATATCTGTTTGGAATGAGGCCGGAGGCACGGCTTCCAAGCGAGCTGACCCTTTGGTTTGGTGCTTACACTGCCATTTACCCGGGTGGAAACGCTGCATACTCCAACACTCTGGCTAGGGTTGCACGCCCACTCGCCTCAGGTTGGAGGAGAGTGGATTGGGTGGAGAAGCCAGCACACGGCGTTCAGCTGGAGCAGCATCAGGCTTGGACCTTCAAGCCAGGCTTCCCCACGACACAGGGACGAACTGCCTGCTGCACGGCGCGGGGGGTTGTCCTGCCGTAACTTCGGGCAGACTCTGGCCCTTAGCCGTTCATCTGAGCAGGGTGAAACTCCTGTGCTGTGTGTAAGGAAAGATGGAAACTCTCCAGAGTCACCCCCTGTCCCCTGAGGGGTACACTTGGGTAAGCTCAGGTCGGCGCTGGCTTTTGAGTAAGCGCTGCCTCAGGAATATGAATAGTAGGAGCATAAGTCTCTGAGCATGGTCTTTTTCCTAGCGGCAAATCCCTCCGTTAAGCCAGCATTTGAGGGAGCCAGCACATGTTAACTTGTGCCCTTCCAGAAAGGGAGACCAACTTGCAGGACTGTGTTTGGACGTGGGGACAGAGCTGGGCACGAACCACCAGATGTGCTGGCTGCTCCACGTGCAGCCTTCCCTCGGCCAGGAAAAGGTGCTCCCGCCTTGCACTATCAAAATGTCCTCCTGGGAGGCTCTGTTTCATTGGCATCCGTGTCCTGAGAGCCAATGAAAAGGAAGTTGGATCCCCTCCGTGAGGTTTTATGTTGTTCCCACTGTTACTATGATAATTTCCATATTTTGAATACATTCCAAGAACATTTTGCATCTTCCTTTTTACTACAGATACGAACAGCTGTTTTAAAAGAAACTGATAAATAGATGAAATCTTGCATGTTTTCCAAGTATTCACTTAACTACAATGACTGCATTGGGAAAAAGCAGTTTCTGGACTGAGGCTTGATCTGTAAATAGCCAAATTATGCAAACACTTGATTTATGGTCCAGTGGGTAGCAATTTATTCAGTATCATGGGACCAAACTGCTAGTCTCACATTCATTATTGATATACATAGTTAAATGAAAATTAAGAGAATTCTCTTCAGGAAATTCTCTGTTCAAAGAGAAATCTCAGGCTTGCTTTACACCACTGATCATTTAGAATTCCCCCTGGAAAACGTAATTTTCAGCTTGGATTAATTCTCAGCCCTTTGACACTGGCAACTGAAATTCCCACTGATCTCTGTGTGGACAAAATTTCATCCATCTATATAACCGAATTTGAGACCACAGGTATAGAAGAAWTCTCTTTCATTCCTTAATGAGAACTAAAAGCTCCTTTCTATCTGTTGCCAAAGAGGTTGTTTCTCCTTTGCTTTGCACAACAACTAGTCCAGAATGATGTAGTCTTTAAATAAAGATTCCAGCAAAGGTATTCAAGTCTGGAGTTATTTGTCAAATCAGTCATGATACTTATTTCTAAGTAGTAACAACTGGAAAACTTCACATTGCATGCTAGAAGGAAAATTAGGCTAAATAATTCTTGAGCAATGTTCAGATGTCAGGAAATCCTGCTCACATGGGACCACATCATGTTGCACACCTTTTTGGCGCTCTTTATTGAGAAAGGATTTCTGTTTCCTTTTAAAATAGTGGAAGGGTTGTAGTAGAGAGGTGAGGAGATGCCTTTACCTGCCAAGGAAGATCTGGTGTCTACTGAGGGCAAACTCAGGCAAGGCTCAGATTCCCGAGCACAGCACGATCTGGGACTGACTGAACTGAGTGAATTTGGGCTGTATCACCACTGGAAGTGGACCACCTGAGCCTGACACACCCCAAAGGACCTCTGGCGTGCCCCACAGTGACATAGGCGAGAAAATGCCCATGGCGTGAGTGCACCAGCCTGCCCATGAGCATTGCCAAGAGATTTTGCTCAGGACCAAGAGCAGGTGTTTGATACCTGCAACACAGGACAGCAGATAAGAAAGGGTGTGATACACAAGAGCACCTGTATGTGTGTGTCGGGTGAGAGCAGAAAGGGTGCTGTACATGCCACCACTGGAAGACGGTGCTGGCTCTGGAAGCAAAAGTTACCAGGGTRCTGAGCTAACCAAACATCTCTGGGGATGGATGGGGTACTTCCACTGGGACTGGCAAGTGTGGYCCCGCAGGGCTGCTGCCAACCCAGGCCAGCCGAAGGGCAGGTTGTGGCTGTTGGGGCTGCGCTGCCTCTCCAGAGTTCAAAGCCTGCMGGGGTGTCTGGCACCTCGGCAGCACACGAAAGTACACGCCACAGGGATTATTTTTGTTGTTTGCTTAATTTTGCAGTCCAGCTGTGGGTTGAGGAAGACTGGGAACTTATCCCTTCCCCCTGTGACAGTGTATATGGATTCATTTTACATTAGATAGGCACCTGATTGAGAAAGAGGGACTCCTCCCTTTCCCCTTGGTTACCACCAGACTGCTGATGCCAGCACGCTCCTATCAATTTGGGGAAGGAGTTTTGTGTCYCTAACTGCAGAACAGCCGAGTTTCAGCTGAGAGTGGGGTGGGAACGTCCCATTAGCCTGGTGTTTTGGGTATCCTTGTAAGAGGGTCGACCCTCTCAGGCTGCAGGCGGATCAGGCACTGCACCRCCCAGTTCCAGACCAAGTGCTCTGACAGGGACGTTAGGAAAACACAAGCCACTGCGACCACTCCTGGCAGTTTCTGAGCTGAACTCACCACTGTCAGTGGATGATAAGCCTGCTTAGGATAAGCTTAAGGAGCCGGGACCTTCAAGACACTAACATCTCCTCAGCTTAGTCAAGAAAGGATATTATCGGCACAACCTTTGGTATCTATGTTAAGATTGTGATTCAGCTATAGACATCTGTAACATAAATTTGTAAATCTGACTTACCCTTTTAGAGTGTCTTTAGAGCAATTGGAAAGAAATAAGCACTTTTAAGGAGTGATTAATTTCACCCAAAAGCAGCCATACAAAATGGATCACACGGATTTGCACCCAAAGAGGTTTAGAAGGACCCTTAATTGATGACCTTATATCTCTATATGATTTTTTTTCCTGGCTCGCTGTGCTGGACATAAATGCTTATGATAACTCTGAGGGGCATGGAGTCCTGGGGGAATTTAAGCCTGAAACGGTTGCTCAGACTGAACCGGACTGCCTTAGCTGAAGACTTTTTCCAATGTATGCTAGCAAAGCTCCGTGTGAATATCTGTGATTGTCTATAAAGCAATGTGATTAAACAGTGCAAGGCTGGATATAGACTGAAAATGCAAGACTGAATGCCCATCAACATCAAAACAGCTACATAGCCCAAACGTACTTTTCCCTAGCCTTTTCATTTCAAACATAGACTTCTTAGGGCCCGTTTCCATAGACGTGTGCAGGGAGTTGCACACCTGCTCTGCCCATTCTTGGAGCTGCTGGACAAGGGTCAGTTCTGGAAGCCATTTAACACCACAGCAAATTCACATTCCTCAGGCCTCTTTAGATCTTTGCTGCAGTGCCTAGAAAGCCAGTCCTTTGATCAGACTTAGGGGCTAACCTTTAACTATTCCCTCCTTCCCTTCCTCCCTCCCTTTTCCTTCCTTCCTCCTTCCCTTTTTCCTCCCTTCCCACCTTCCTCCCTTCTTCTCACCCACCTCCCTTTCTTCTCCTCTTCCCACCTGCCTGCCTTTATGTAACCCCAGTAATTTAAAACAATATCTTGATTTTTCATTACAAATAAATAAGGAATGCTTCTGGTTCTTCCCCCTGCGCTTCTATGCAGTATCTATGTCGTTCATCCCTTCTGTGTGACTTTTGGTTTTCTTTAAGCCAAGCAGAACACAAAATGTCTATGTTATGTGTTTATCCAGCAACCATTGCAACCATCTTTATAGGCGATTTTTAGTGAAATAAAACAAGTTTTAGTATAGTAGTTAATGAAAATACCTTAGAATAATAATTTATTAGACAGAGGAGCGTGTGAATATTCTCACTTCTAAACATTGGTACCATGAAAGGAAAAAGAGAAAGTACATACCTATTCCCCAGGAGGATATTTAGATGATCAATATACCAGTAGGGATGCCAACATAAATAATGTGCAGAAAGGAATGGAGACAAAGCAAAAAAAAAAAAAAAATCGTTTGAATGAATCATGTACAGTATTACTGCAGTGCTATTTTTCTTGTTTGAAGAAATACATATTGAGCTGACATTTCTTCCACATTTCGTAGGATGCATGGGCTAAGGAAATGACTTTATGAGGGATCTCAACTCCTTTCACATTGTCATCAAGCCTATAAAAATGTTGGGCATAACAGCTTTGCTCAGTTTATGTTGAAGCACTGTACTGAGCCTCTGAAGCCGTAGGTGCTCTCCCTGCCTCACCATCAGTCCAGTGTGTGACCACTTCACTCTGCCTGTGCTGCATTTTCCCCATCTGTAGAATGGGGATAACAAAATTGCCTGTTTTCTATAAAAATAATAAAAATAAATCAATTTTTAAAAGCTGGCAAAAAACACTATGAAAACATTACGTATTATTTTTGGAGTTTAAAAAAAAAAGAACAACCTTTCAGATTATAACAGTTAATAGAAGCAAATTATTTCTAGGAGCAAAATACATCTTAGTGAGACTGAAGAGTCAACATTTATAGCTTTTTTGAAAGCCACAAGTTTGCATGTGGATGGTGCTTGAACTTTGCCTTTTCACTTACAAAACACTTTAGCGTCATTCAGTAATTCAGGAAGTGAATCAAGTACAAAGGTGTCAGAGTACAAATTTCATAGAGKAAGTGACACTAAGGTCATTACGCATACTAAAAACAATCAAGCCAAAATTCCTGAAACCAAGTTTTTTTCCTATGGAGAAGATAACGTACAAGGACTGATTTCTTAGTCATAGGGGTTTTTTTGGGAGTGTGTTTTTGTTTTAGTTTCCTTCCAGAAATTTGCACAGACTTGGTGAAAATGAAAATTGAGCCTTAATTTCCAGCTATGAATTTCCAGCTACTGTCAAGTAGGCATATACAGAAATAAGCTGATTTGTTCTTGTAGCTCCATTTTGCAGCCTAATCTGCAGTCCAACCCACAGCCACAAAAGAGAGGTTTCACCCTTTCTGAAAATATGCCCAAGGATAATTAACATGACAACCATTAGCAATTACTTCACTCTTCATCTTCAAAGCACTTACCAAATCTCTCCTGCTAGTCCACTTAGATTTGTGACACCTTTTTCTGTAGGCAAAATTGTTCCCCTCAGTTTATTTGTGTCACAAACTGGCCTCTGTGAGCTGGGTTTGTGCTGTTAGAAAATACAAAGCATCCAGAGAGTATCAGCAAATCTGGACCTTACTCGTTAGCTTAGGATGCTTTTACTTATTCAAATGACCCCTGTGCAAGGCTCACCTGAATTTAAATCTCTGAGTAAATGTAGAGAGTAAAAGCTTTGCTTTGTAAATCGCCACAAATTACTTGTTCATCGAGCTGCAGAGCTTTCTAACCTCTGTTGGCTGGAGACTGCGGTCAGAGCTGAAAGTACTTAAGCAATTGCAGTCTTGGTTAATATTTGTACCGAGTGCATCTGCCCAGCTCCCACCTGCCCACTGCCCTGGCACCCCTGTGTTCTGGCCATCAGACCTGGCCAAGCAAAGTGAGCCAGCTCCAACTGGAAGCTGGTGGGGTGGAGTACCCTGGAAACTGCTTAAAGAGAAAATGATTCTTTAATGGGAAAAGTGTGATTTTTCCAAGTAATTTGACCTGAGTGGAAACAAAGCTTGTCAGAGACTGTATTACGTGAAAATGTTTGCAGAATGATGTCAGTGTGTTAGCACTGTTAGTAGACAGTTGGGGCTTTATTCACAAAAAGGGCACATTTTCACTGCATGTAGTAGATTCATAAATGAGACTTTCTGTGTACAAATGAGCGCCATGAAAATACAGCCCTTCCATTTTGAGGAAAAACACATTTTTTGCATAGATGGGCCAAACTGGTTTGCGGCTCTCTGAGTGCAGGTTATCAAAGGGCCTTCAAAGGTTTGTACGTGGACAAACCTAAGCAAAGGATAGGGGAAGGAGACTGGGGCACAGGCTCAAATGGGCTTCCCAAGCACCAGGTGTAGCCCCCTGCTCTCGCCATGGTGGCTCAGGTCAAAGATCCACTTACCTCTGCCTCCTCTCTCCCTGGCGCTTGTTTAGGGAAATGTGTAAGAAGCAAGGAATGCATGAAGTGATCCGTTCTCAGATATACTGCCGTGGCTCTGACAGTCTCCACAGCAACCACATCACACAATCCGCTCCGTAAGACAATTGGAAAAATATGGTTTGTTTGGGTGTTAACAGACCTTCCAGCTCAGTGACGTTTTCTGTTGGAGATGATAAACTCGAAGACAGTGCAGACAAGCAGCAAACGCAGGGCGAGGGAATTGGAGGGATGTTTTGCAGAACCTGGAAAGCCTGGAGTTGGTCTCGAGCTCGGAGGCAGGCAGCCAGTTCTCARTAATATTTTGGGGATGCTCAGCCACCCGTTTCCATGTGGGTGGGAGTCTATGAGTGCTAATGAAAGGATGGGATTCACAGTGCCGGGCAAGGGGAGGCAGAGGCTGCTTGTTCAGCTAGTGTGTGGGTCACCTTTTTCACTGCTCCTGCTGTCCTTTGCCTCGAAACCAGCAGTAATGACCCTGTGGAGGAATTCATCCAGGAAAGTCTTCAGTAAAGCCTTCTAATTTTCTGTAGCTGGCCCTTGCTCCTCTCTTTGGGAGMGAGGAATGGATATCACCTGTATCATTTACAGCTTGCTGCCATCAGTTTCTGTGGAATAAAATAATCCCCTTTCCCCTCTGCTCCAGCTTTTCTGAAAAGAAATGATATATAATCTGCAGGTGGTCTGTGGGATGGTCCCTCGCCGGCCATTTAATTTTCGTTGTGGTGCAATATATTGCTATTGTTATTTGCACATCTTCAGTAGTAACATGCTAGGGAAATACAGATACTTTTATTAGAACAGGCTGAAGCATCTTAGCATTTGGGAATGATTTGGCTTTACGGTACTTGCTGTGCCACAGGTTCAGTGTACACTTGTGCAAGCACATCCATAACAGAAGGTAAAACGTACTTCTCCAGCATCATTTCCTATGCCCTTCCATACGGGTTCCTACCCTGCACTGTTCACTAGTGTCTGAAGCCTAGTGCAGTAGTGCATTAAGTGATGTGACTAACATCTGTCATGCGTTGTGCTCTGAAGGGAAGTGTGTGCAGCAGATTTAAATCCCTCCTTAGGCCTAATGCACATGTATTTCATTTAAAAGTCTGACAAAAAAAAAAAAAAGGGGGGGAAATAAATCAACATGGTCTTACCCTCACTGTTTAATTAGTTCTTATTGTATTCATAGCCCATTTTCACTTCATTATTCATAACTGTCAGTTCACTTTTTTTTTTTCTTGTTTAATTAAAATTATTTAAGAGAAATCAGAGCTAGGCGAGGGTGCCTGACGTCCAGGCTTGGGGACCAAATTCTTTCTTTCTGCATAGGTCAAGTACAGTATAGGCAGCTGCAATGAAGGCTGATCTCTGCTAATCTGCCAGAAGACACGATTAAGGGAAAAGACAAGGTAAAACTGTTTCCTCATTAATTTCTCCAGCCTGGTTTCTTCTTCCTTCCTTGGTCTGACTTGTGCCTGTTGATGCCTAACTTCAGTGCAACAAGAGTGTGGAGGTGAGCCTCAGCCCTCCAGCTACCTGCTCTCCTCAGATCTTCCCGAAAGACAGTATAAAGCAAATCCAAAGTCAGATGGAGACCTTCGCAGCAACCTCTTGGCAGAAATCATGAGCCAACAGGCTTCTGACAAAAGCCGAATCTCTATATTTGTATCTCTGCGCTTGTTGACCTGTGGCACGGCAGTCATAAAGGCTGGAGGTATTCTTCCCTGGAAAGAGGCCCCTGAAGATGACAGTGATGATTGCTCGTTAGCCCCAGGAGCTAGCTCTGCTTCACTTGTTTGCTTGTCAGGCATTTTGGGAGACCATGTCAACAATACCCAGATGAGACTTCTGCCTGTTTCATTAAAAGCAGCTGGTGCAGATGCCGGGCTCACGCCGTGCCACGGGGAGCCTGGGCCTCGGAGCTTAGGTGGCAACAGATAGGGGGACCAAAGGGGACAGCCAGTGACAGGGCTGTGGGAACAACAATGGCAGCTCCTTGGCTTGGCGCAGTTTACCCAGCCTTCATTCTCACTGGGGCACTGGAAGGTGTTTCCAGACAGGGCAGCCTGCAAGGTGTTTTTAGTCATTGATGACGAGACAAGAAGCCGTGGCCACAGACAGCCGGGGACAGAAAGGCCAGCCTAGCTCCACAGGGTGCCCTCTGAAGAAGTGGGGCCCAAAGGGGTCCCCCCCTTCTCCGTGTTCTCCATCTCGGCAGAGGAGCAATAACAACAGGGTTTGCTGGGGGCAGGGGTTAAGGACAAGGCTGTATGCAGGTGCTGGGAGGGAGAGAAAACAAAGTGCAAAAACCCACGTGTGAGAAGTACAACCATTGTGTCGCACGTAGCTTGCTTGGTCCTCCCAGGGAGCAGCTCATGCTGGTTTGCTGCTCACTTCCAGGTACGGTTGACTGATCAGCAAAATTGCCTGTGCTGTACCACATTTCTCTGTGGTATTGCAGCAGCCGAGGAAAACATTTAATCTCAACACCTGGTGGAAACCATCCTTACTGAGGAATCCTTAGCTGTTTTCATTTTCTCCTTCCTAAAATCCAAATGTGCCTGTTCAGGTAATGTTGTCAATGTTTTTATTGATGGATAAGGGCTGCAGGGGTTTATTGACAGAGGAAGAGCTTGGAGGATTCGGGGGCGACCAAGATTTAAATATTTGCTTTTGATTTTGAGCGCCCCGATGCTAATGAGACTCTAGAGTCAGCATATTTCTTTGACCTTAAAAATCAATGAAACTCTGATCATTGTAAAGAGCTAAACTGGGGCATTACTCAGCTTGTGTATTTTACAGYGAACACTCGTTTTTGTGCCTTCTGTACTGGCATAATTGGGCCACTGTTCAGGTGCATATTGCTCTTCAGGAAGGACACATAAGCATGTGTTTAAGACCTATGAAATCACCAGCCTTTTTTGCCTTTCCTAAATCAACAGGACTTAAGCATGTGCTTAAAGTGCTTTTTCCGAACTGGGGCCTTAAAGAGCTGAGTTAGCTTATCCACCTTCCTCTTTAAAAGATGGATGTGGAAAATTTCCCAGATTATACATCTGCTCTTCCAATTTACATCACGGAGGGTAAGGCTGAGTACAGAGGGAGCAGAAAAGGGGAAAGAAAAGTAAAAACAATCCTGAGCTGGCAGCCTGGCAAAAAGAAACCGAAACAGCTGCCTGCCAGATTCGGAGGGCTGCGCACTGTGTGCACCACGGCGGGGCCATCTGCACGCCAGGCTTGCACCAGGTGCTGTATTTAGAATAGAAGGAGAGCCTGTCGAGAGAAAGCAAACCTGCTTACGGTCAAGAGGTGTCTTATTTTGCAGTCTCCTCCTGCCGTTTCGTCTCCATCTGATACGTTCCTTGCTTCTTTCCTGCAAACTGTTGCAATGGTACCAGTCGAGGAGAGGAATGATGGGTTTCGGGAGGCTTCTGCCTTGGGTTTGCTTTTTCTCCCCAGCACTGTATGTTACCAGGGCATGGAAACACATGGGAACACAAGGGAACTCCTGCCATTTGAAGATGTGACACTTGAGGTGCCCCACAGATAAAAATGGATTGTCCTGCTACAAACCCAGCCTTTTTGGAGGAGTGACAGTTCCCAGGGTTGGTAGCGCAGTTTAGGCGCAAGGAGGACAGGCAGCTCAGTGCCTGCGGTTGCGCATATGCTGCCCACAGCCTGCACTTGGGTCCCCCGGCACGGGAGGTTTGCATTAGTTGCATCTGTGCTGCCTCCACGGGCAAGGTGAGCCGGTCTCCCTGCGTGGGTAGGGAAGATATGTTTGCTCCAGTGGTCACACCACCATGTGGGTCACCAGCRAGGCTGGCTCAAGCCTCTAGTGAACAAGACACTATAGACACAATCTTTGATCCTCCAGCTTTGACCCTGACACGCTTCTCATCCCAGACGGTTCCAGTGAAAGCTTTTTTTGTTTACTTTCACTGTATTTCCACCCCCATTCCTGAAAATTTTCTTTCATTGCAGTGAGGATTTGGTTAGTCTTTCACTGAGGCTGTAACAAAACAATTATGCTGTAGTCAGTCTGAGTTCACTGCAGGCCTGACTGGGTGAAATTTAGTGGCCCGTGATATGTGCGGGGTTGACACTCTGATGACTCCTCTGCCCCTTAAACCTGCGGAATTTATGAGCCTTATCTTGGCCGCTGGACCATCCTTCTCTTCCTTTACTTGTTCTTTACTTCCTCTCTTATAGTTTTAAAACTTTATCTGGACCTAGGCTGTTCTTTACATCACATACTCTCTCTTTGATTTCAAAGATGGAAGGGAAGTTATTTAAAAATAGGCTCCATCATAGACAGCGTTCTGGTAATTAGGCACGGAGCTAGACCTCGTAAGTACATCTGTGGCTCTGAGGGAGGTCAGCATGGTTTAACTTTTGAAGAAGAGAAGAAAATCAAACTGTCTCACCATTTGACTGGTGAGAGCCAGAGATCCCTTTGTATGAATTTCTTCATGTTGTTGTGTAGCTTTGGCTTTTTTATTCAGCTTTCCATTTACTTTGACAATGTAGTAGGTAAAAAATGAACTCCACGTAAGAGCACTCTGTGCTGATGGGGCTGGGTGGCCAGCTGGCATGCTGTGGCTGCAATATACAGTTCCCAAAGAGTGACCAGAGCATTGCCTGTTTGAAGCTGGGATGAAACTGCCAAACTGATCTCTTATTAAACACCAATTAGATGATGATCTCTTATTGCTCTTTTTTAATCATGCTGACGATGCTCTGGGGCTGACTTTCTTCTCGATGAGATATATATAACTGAAATCAACAGATGTGTTTCCCCATTCTTTGCGTTTGCAGTAGCAATGGGCTGCAGAGGAGTCAGCAGTTTCAGATGATAGCATTTTACACCTAGCATGGGTCACTGTGGAGGGTACTGCTCAGGGACAAGCTTTGCCACTAATCTGCAGTGTGACCCCATGGGGCAAACCAACTCATCTCCTCTGCCTCCCTTTCCCATCTGCAACATAAACATTAAGTGCTTTGCAATCAAAGACTGAAAAGCTCTATAAAAAAGACATAGATTATTATTACTTTGCACATGGCACAAGCAATGAAGAATTAGTCCCAGGGAAAACAGCGGAGGTGAGAGGAACATATGGCTATCTGTATGTCATTAGCAATCCCCAGAGCCTCTTGTCCTCCCAAAGCTCATAAACGGCGATATGAACATTTTAAAAGTAACTTTTTTTAAAAACGTAAAAGGCTACTTTAATTAAATGAACATATCTTTTCTCTTAGATCATAACCTTGGATCCCAATAGCTATGTTGGGAATTCAGAAGCATTTCAAATAATTAAAAAAAAAAAAAAGAAAGAGTGATGTTCTTTTATAGTTGGCAATTTTTCAGGCTTCATATATTAAACCAGCTTTTCCTTTTGTTAAAAGCAAGCTGAAAAGCTTTTGTAATAAGATATTAAAAAATGTTTAGCATCCTGGATCATTAATAGAAACGCTTGAATGTAGACTTTAAGACTTTAAAAGGGTGGTGCAAGTCTATATATAAAATTGATTCCTTTATCTGCCCCTTTTTTGTTTGACAGAACAGGATCTTACAAAAATGAAAGTATTGTGTGCCAAAGTGGGACTTTCATTCTGAGTAATAAATAGAACAAATAATCTTACTTTTTCATTGTTTAATCTAGTGCCATCCCCATTGTAAAGGAGATGAGAGCTTGGGCTTGTGCTTCGGGCTCAGTCTGAGATGACACAGTGGCTTGCAGAGAGCGAAGGAGAGCAGAGCAGTTACCTGGGGCCATGGGGCAGCGGCCGCGGGTTTGCAGAGCCGGGTCCCAGCAGTGGTGCTCTCTTAGGGCTGGGGCAGCACAGCATGGCCAGGCTGCCAGAGTGACCTCCCAGCACAGGGCAGGCCCTGTGTGTGGACTTGCTTGGCTATGGCATCAGCATGGAAAACCATCTTGGGAACCAGGGAAATTCCATTTTCTCACCACCCCATAGCTCCTYTTCTCCCAGATCTAGAAGGTCTGCCGCTGCCAGTCCCTTAAAACTAATGATGGACAGAAGATACTCATTTCTCTGTCTCCCATTGGGACAATATGGTAGCCATTTCTGTCCTTCAGGATCTGAAGGACTGAATAACATGARACACAGGCCTGTTGTTGCAGGCAGTACGACAGAGAACCGTCATCTGCATTGGCATTCCTATTTTTGACTAGTTTTAAGTTGTCAAACTGCAGCATTTGCTGTGGATACCTGTGAAGTATGTGTGGACACTGAAAACAACATTTCAGGCTTCTGGTCTTTACAACATACAGACAGGAACACTAAATTAATAATGTTGAAAATACTGTTGATATTTCTCAGGTGACCGGTAAAAGTAAGAGACTTGTCAAGGTGGGTCTTATTTCCAGGTTAATTTTGGCTGAGCACTCTTCTCGTGTGTTGGGGATGCTCTCAACTATGTGTGGAAGTTGAGGTGACTTATTTATCATTGTTTTAATGCTTGTCTCGACCTGGAAAAATTTTCTAGTTATGCAGCCCAATTTTGATGGCTTGTTCAATACCTACTGCTAAGATGGCCAGAGAGCTCTGGCTACAGACACCAAGAAATTAAAATCAGCATTGGACTATCCTGAAGGGCCTTGTTTCCCAGGCCATTGCTCCACCAAGGCATCTTTCCCATCTGGTACCTCCCCTCCTTCACTGAGAGAGGCTTACATGAAGCATGATGCCTGGGACCTCTTTGAAGCTTGAAGATCAGCTTCATGGGAGTTTGTGCCTCTCTGCTGTTGGAAATCTGCTGATCAGGGCTCAGAACTTTTTGGTCATCTTCAGTCATCAATGCTTTTCGGTCATTGCCCATCTCACAGCCACTGTAGCGGCTTGGTTTAATAGAGCAATGACACTGATGGAAATCCATCTGCTTTACGTATTTGCTGAACAACTCTGAAGGAACTCATTTATAAAAGTCAGCATGTTGGTAAATGGTAGCTAGTTCATGAACAACAACAAAAAGAAGTTGGATCTACAAGTCACTACAAATTATTTACTGTGTCCAGATTCATTTGCAACAATGGGCTTGGGTGCAAGAAAATCTTGAACTGTGGCCAGAAATCCCTTCTTTTGTTGTTAGCAGTTACATCTGCTGCTTCTTTCTTCTAGTGCTACGCAGATCTCTTTAATCCCTAGAATGTGTTCCCAATTTGATTGTATTTACATATATGTCTACAGCCTCACTGAAAATACCAGCCCTACTCTTCATCACATTTCCATGCTGTGTTAAGGTTTGGTTTGGATAATGTCACTTTACTTGTGCCTGGATAATTTGGCTTCCTGTGAGCTTTTGGAATTTGACTTCTTCCTTTATATATCCAGAGTTTTTTTCTTTCTCTCTCTCTCTTTTTTTTTTTCCGCTTTTCTTTTWCTTTGTAGTTCTCTTTTCAKTCTACTAAGGGAACCAAGGATGTGTACTGCATACCCTCCGGCCTGCCATCTTTAATTTAGATGAAGCCTCAGTATGAAAAATATACATGAGAATTTGCATTGTGTTTGAAGTGGGTGCAAGCCATGCTCCGCGGCTGAGGGTCCTGCAGGAACCATCATGGAGATGCAGGAAGTGGCAATGAGTCACGTCTGAAGCAAATCCAATTGAACCAAACAAAATAAAACCAAAAGAAACCGAAAACTGTTACATCTGAGTTAATAGATTTTAGTGCTTGACTCCTGTAATCAGAGCTAATGTCGCCTCATGCAGACTCCTGGCCAACGCAATCCCTAAAATAAGTGCTGCTGGTTGCGAGCTTGCGCTCAAGAAATGTGATGATTCACTGTCCCCCAAGGATAGCCTGTGCCTCATTAAGAGATAAAATCCAGAAGCCTAGCACTCATGTTAAATACTAAGCTGTGCGCTGATATCTGACACGGTCAGAGCAACAAAATCTCTCCCACGGGCCTCAGAGCTGGCAGCCCCTGTGTGTGCTGGCAACCCCTGAAAGGCAGAGATGCCCACACCATGCCACCGCCTGCCTCCTCCTGGCTCTTGTGTGGAAAAGGAGCCATCATGAGCCAAACGGCCGTGTGAGCCGAGGGCGCGCAGCAGTGGCACAGCAGGCTTCTCCGAATCCAGCCCCAACGCGGGAAGTTTGGGTTGAGAAGCAGCTGGTTCCCATGGTCCCCCTGGTTGACCCCCCAGGGGTTTGCTCCTAGTTTCTTAGGTAAGGAAGGGCAACGAAGGTGCTGTTGTGTCCCACACCAAACCTTTACGTCATGGCAGGGATTCTTCCACATCATGAGCTGCACACCCATACCCCTGGGAGTGGGTTTTCTAGGGGTCCAAAGTCTCCACAGAGGCCAGTGCCAACAACTTTTTAGAAGTCAAACGTATATCATGACAATCACGAGAGCAGAATGTTTCTTAATATGTATTTTTCCTGTTGCTACAGAAAATGCAAAATATTTTTGTCCTTATATTCTTAAAATTGTACGCTTAAAAGAACTCTGTTTCCAGAAAAGATACCCCACTCATCACTGCAGGAAAATATTGACTAATTATGGCTGGTAGTGAAAAAAAAACACCAAGCCAGTTCTGTGAAAAACTACTAACCCAAGGTTCATGGAGCAGATATATGTAACTTTATCCAACTGATGGGATTTTTCCCATGTTTTACCACTGAGCTTATGAGGGAAAGGTAGATTAATTTTAAAAAGATATTATCAACATTTTTCACATTAGAAATCAACATATTATACTGCATCTCATTCCCTTGAAGTTTAAGTAGAAACTCAGATTTTTCCCAACTCAGAAGAAGCCACCCTGCTTCTCTGGTTGAACAAATGGTTGCATTAATTTACCAAGAACATCCACTTGATTTAGTTGAAATAACACTTATAAAGTAATAAATGTTTAGTTTAAGAGGAGGTTAATGAGCAAAGTTTATTACTTACTGGAAAATCATTGAAATTGAAAGCCACATATATTTACATAAAGTATGCGGCATCTGAAATAAATCCAAAGAATTTTGTTATTCATTTCCTGTGTTGTTTACGTGTCTTAGAGCTATGTTTATTCCAGAAGAATCACTCGCCAGGAGTGATAGAAATCAAAGTGCAAACTGGTTTATTTTTCTCAGTAACTTATTAATAACAGCATCAGTTTTTAGTGTTAGATAGATGATATGCAACAGACATTTTTCTTCAAATATATACACAATGAGTGAGAAAATAAAGCAAAAGACTGTGCAGTCAAGTGAGTTTTTTATTAAATGAAATAAAATAAAAATTAATACCATTTTTGCAATCTTGTCATTTTTTTTTCCTATTAATTCCAAAAAATATTGAATAAGTCGCAACAGATTTTATAGTGCAATATCTAGTGTATGTTTCAACAACCAAATACTTATACAATGAAGCGCTAATCGAGATCATAAAAACATCAAGGATTTCATTATGTTTTCTCACAAACTTATGAATTAAAAAAATAAATATAAAGTTGCCTTAACAAATCAAAGATGGTAGAGTTTATAAAGTCTCCTTTTAAAGCTGGAAGGGAACAYGTATCACATTTTTATGGCAAGTTACTGTATGTTAAAGTAATTTCTCATTTTTCACATTTGGTATGAAAATTATCCCACGTGTTTCTTAACCTCAGACCATCTCCTCTTAGTTTTGGCACGAGTGTAGAAAGCAGCTGGCTTTTGCTAAACCAGCTATGAAGGAAATTATTCATGTCCTTTCCTTAGCTCCCAGTCCTGACTCCTCAGTCCTTAGGTCTGCAGAATCCTCCTGGAAGGGAGTTTTGCTACAGAGTAAATTACAACAGCGCAGGACTCGTTCAATCCATTTGTGGGCCTGGAAAAAAAGAGGATAAGGAGTGTGTGGCTTTTCCAAGAGTGCGTATTGTAGCCCTGGAGCCAGCTCTCGCTTGTTTTAATAAAGACAGACATGGCCAGGATTGAGTCCTTCAAGAGTGAGTCTTCTCCTAACACCAGACAAGTAGGTTATATTTGTGTTTCACTGTGCAATATGTGGAATCACTCCTTTCTTCATCATCCACCAAATGTTTGGAGTTTGTCTTGCAACAGCCGAGATATACTCTAACAATTTAAGGATCAAGTCCTCACACCGCCAATATACGTGCAAGCAACCCCTCTGCTACTGAGGGACTGGCCAAGCGCTCCAGACTCTGCACGTGCAAGTGAGGGATGGGGGGGCGACAAACCCACACCCTCCGGAGGGCTTGTGAGCATGGTGCTTTGCTCCCAGTGAGAAATAAGGATTTTAATCCTGCCTGGGATGCACACGTCAGAGCAACCTTCACACCAGAGGCRCGGGGGCTCCAGATCCCCGCTGGGGGCTGTGTGTGCCTCCTTGGAGCAGTCTCTGCGGTACCCCTCTGCAAAGGGAACAGACTTCTAGTTTTCAGCTCTATTGCCCTCCAAACCCCACTCTGCTGTGGGAGGTTTAACACTTACTTAATGAGGACTATGTGTGTGCATACATATGGATGTGTGTATATCTGTCTACACATACACACAGTATAAATTAACTAAACATGTTACTAGGATACATCAGGAAAACCACATCCAAACAAAGAGTCCAATATGGAAAAAGCTATTAAAAGATCCCAGCGTTTGAGCTTGTTGTGTACAGGAATAAATATGATTACAGGATACCAATTTTACGTTTTGTTCTTTTCCTGCTGGCGTTTATAAGAGGTGCTGTCCTTCTGGGGGTAAAGGGAAGATTGCAAATGATAAAGCAAATCTGATCTTCACAAATAACATGATGCTCATAATTAAATTGCCCACCTCAGGAAAACTTGGGGATGAGCTCCATAGTTAAAATGAAGTGTACCAGCCTTTGTTTAATGTTACAAAAGGTCCAAGAGGCCTCAACGGGCCCCTGAGCTCTGCCCTTAGAGCTTTTAAAAGAAATGCAGGCAAGAAGGATCTTTGTGCTCCAGGTACCCAGAGGATCAGAGTACCCTCACACGAGCTCAATGCTGAAAGACAAAGATAGGCATGAACTTTACAATCTCCTTTTCATCACAACCTTCTTTTAGGCTGCCTAGTTAGCCTAAATAATTTTCCTCCTTCATCTTAAATGCAAAGATGCATAGTCAGAGGACACACACATTGCAGGGCTCAGCGCTGGTGTGCACCAGCCCGAGGCAGCGCTCAGGTTCACGGGATGGAGGAGTGCCTGGAGATACTCTTGCAGCCCTAAGGTGATGATGGCTCCATTTTGCTAGGGCTCTGCCACAGACCCCAAGTAGCTCACAATGGACCAGGATGTGTCAAATTAGCCAGCTGGCAACTACTCCTTGCTGAGTCAAGGAATTGAACCAGATATGCTTTCCCTGTCACAGTTACCTGTTTAGGTCTTGTAATGCTCTACGTAGCGATGGTCTGGTTTTTGAACACCCTGCTGCCTCCTGTACTACTTCCCCTGAGCTCTGCACCCTACCCACAATGCTGTAAAGGCAGAGAATTAGCCAAGGTACCAAAGCTCAGCCCTGCAAGCCAGGCCTGGATAGCGAGAACAGAGATCTGGGCAGTTAAAACAAAACAAAACAAAACAAAACAAATCAAATCAAAACAAAACAAAACAAAACAAAACAAAACAAAACAAAACGTCTCATAAGTAGACTCATAGAGGGATGTGATACAGACCTGTGGCTACCCTGGGAGCAGCACCTGGTCGGTCTCACATGCTTCAGATGACATGATGGTGTAGGAGTCGGCATCTCCACCGTGCTCAGGCTGGGAATGTGCAACTTCTTTGGGCAAAGCCAAGTGTCCCGGCCCAGGATGCTTTCTGAAGTGTAAGGGCGTGTAATGAAATGCTAATTTAAATGGCACTAGTCATGTGACTAAAGGGCTGAGATTTTTTTCTAGTCATGATTTTGCAAACTGGAATTCCTCTTGGAATTGACTTTGAAGTCAGTAACGAACCTCCCATTGGGTTTAATGCAAATAGAATCAGCCCTCACTGGAGATTTTAATGGAGCAGAGAAAAACATTTTTCCTGTTAAAAGATTTTCCTATTAGTACAGACACATAAAAGCCTTCTTAAAGCTATAATGTTAAATATTTTAATGTCCTGCCAAACCTCATCAATTCTCATTGTTTAGCAAAAATGGCACAGACATTCTGAGTTGCATTTTCTGCATATTAAGATCAATAATACGCTTTACAAGGAATAAAGGGTTGTCTAATGAGAAAAGCCTTTTAAAAGTCAAGACAATTCCAACAGTTATGAATGATTACAAATTATGCGGTTAATTTTACAGGGGGTGGGKTAGGGAGAGATTAAGGCCTTGGGCACACGAACCATACTTCCACACTTCCTTTCTTTACCAGAAATTGTACCTTCCCAAAACCTCCCCTATTGATCAGCTGTGTGAATTCTAGGAAACGTSGGTTTGACTGCCAGCGTAAGGAGCTAAATTTTCCATTTCAGCACYGTCCCTGGGCTCTTAAAATATTTGTTGGAATAAATTTCTTTGACAGGCTGTACTGACATGTACAGAAGGAAGACTTGGTTCAGATCTCTCAAAAGTTGTGCTTTTTGGACCCTGTACTCTACTCCTTATTCAAGCAGCCTCAGCAACTAATAGGTGCATGGGTTTGGGCCTTTGAGTTCTTTTACGCTAAGTAATGCAGATGCACGTTCAAAGGCCCCCTCACCTGTACTCAGTTTGGCCTGGCTCCACAAAGGCTGTATGTGAGGTCAGGCTGAACTTCAAGGACTTAATTTTTCAGATGTTAAGGGTAACGCGAGCTCTGAACGAGGAACCTAGGGAAGGCAAGGAACCACAGCGAGGGGATGGCAGCATCGGTGGGTGGTGGAGGAGGTGGCTGCACACAGCCTGCAGGATTTGTCCTCGAGAAGGAGAGGCGTCTGGTGTGTGTGCACTCCCCGCGGACTCCAGCTGCAGTTAGCTCATGCCAGCGATGCCCCACACAAGTGGCATCCTGCGCTGGTGCCTTTGAGGACATGTGTTCCCTGCTTTCCAGCCACACGGGCACAGCTACTCACTGTCCTTACCCAGTATCTAAAAGTCCGTCACCACTTCACACAACCTGAACAGGGCAGTCCAGTTTGGACCTTTTCCAAAGCCTCTTCACTAACTGCTTTAGGACAGACCGACATATAAGAGGCTTAAAAACCCTCCCAACCTTTTTCCCAAGGGAACAAAATCTCCCGTCACTTCCCTGCAAGCAGCTCAGCGCTACCTAGGTCTGTCAGGGACCTGGCAGYCCAGCTCAATGGCTTCTAGTCTTTTCCTGCATTGTGGTGGTAGAAAATAATTTTTTTCAATCAGAAACTGAAAAATATGTTCTTTTTTATAGAAATGAGGCTCTGGGGACATCATTCAGTTCCTTAGGGAGGTTAAACTTCTACTTCCCACCCTCTGTAACAGTATACTGATGTCTGTGTAGAAGCTGTTCTGGTGTTAGCACAGGAGAAGGGAGAAGGGAAGAGGGACTGAATCATTAATTGTGCCATGCAGATTAACACAGCTTCAAAGGAAAGATGACTATTTCTTCTCCCTGTCCTTCGGATGCCTGGTACTATGTAAGCTCCACACCATAGTGATGGGAGATCTGGTTGTGAATTCCCTAAAGCAGAGAGATGAAGAAGATGGATGTCACTAGCTCCCTCAAGTCCTGCATGACTAACAACCTACTCTGCAAAACAGGGCTGACTGCACTGTCTCACTGCTGGCATTTCCCCACYGTGCTCTGGTGCCACCGTGTTTTGTGCAGATCCCATTTGTGTGAGCATGCGTTACGTGTGCACTGCCAAAGCCAGCTCCTCCGGGGAGGAGGAATGCTTTGTCTGCGAATCCGGATGGGATTAGGTGCGAGATACGCACTTAGCCCTGTCAAGACCAAAAGGCTTCAGTGCATGTGCGGAGCAGAACTTCAGGCATCTCAGAGACTTCCCTGGTGCCGGGAGAGTTACTTGGTAAAGGCATGATGATATGAAAAAGATCGTCTGCATTTAAACACCATATTTCCACCTAATCCCTGGTGTTGGTATGTTTGTGAGCTGGACTTGTGTCCCAGTTAAGTAATAGGAGCTTTCTAGGTGCAGACGGTAYGAAGTATTGCAGTGACTCTTTCTAAATGCTGCGTCTTGGAATCTCTGCAAAAATGTTAAGTTTTTCTCTAGATTTGTTACGGCAATGAGAAATGAGTACACATATAAATATGTAGCATTTATTGTAGTATACTGCAGTGTATTAATTGATGCACACAAACCTATTGCTCTTTTTTTATAACCTCTCAAAACAACATGGTGTGAATGAATGAAAAATTTTCAGAAAAAGTATAGAAACAAATCATCATTGAAATGTGCTACAAATTCCCGGTTCCCTCCTAAATCAGAACTTTATTTAATTTATTACCTAAAACATTTATAAGACTGTTTTCTTGAATACTCATGCAGAACAGAATGGTCTTGATTTCATTTCCCATCTCCTCTCCACTCCCCACCAGTCCAGAGCCTTAAAATCCTCCTCCATTTCCCATTACAACCCATCTTGGATCCCGCTGTGCCTCCAAGACCCTGGCAGATCATGGTGGGGGGCCACATGCAGTTGTTAGCAGGGGTAAAGGGATATCCATCAGGTCCTTGGACTTGAGGTGGAGACAGTTGCTGTGTTTGGCTGAACTAGGAGTTGGCCGGTGGGGTAGATGCAAAGCTGGTGAGATATTGATTGCGAGGGCTGAGTTTGAAAGTGGATGTTGGATTGATGCCCAGTTTGTACAGCAAAGTGGCAGAAGATGAGTTAAATCTGCAGAGGCCCAAAAAGATAATTAAAAACACCCCTGGATGACAATGGCTATTAACTTGCCGCAAGTCACTGCATCCCACAGAGGAAGAAAGGAAACTAGCAGCTCCCCGGGCTCACTTCAAGAAGCTGTATGTATGCTGTATGCATGCACAGCCCATCTCTAGAGGTCTATAGGTCCCTGCTGCTTCTCCATGGTCCTGTGAGGGTGCCGGGGGCTAGGTCTGGTAGGGCAGAAAAACACCAGGAAACACGTTTTGACAGAAAAGGCTTTGCTAGCCTCCCATGTGCACTCCACATTGCCTATCGCATGCCCTTTGATGTTGGGCTTGGTTCATGGGAAGGCGTGAGGCCGGATCCTCACCCTGGGACGGACGGTGCCAGCCCCCAGCATCAAGCCACGCCGACAGCTGGCACTGTCCATCCCTGGGTGAGGATCCAGCCCCATCCCCAGCGCTGCTCCTGCAGTCGCAAGCGCACAGGGCAGTTTTTTCCTTTYYCCCCCCCTTTTTTTCCTTTTTCCCTTTTTTTTCTTTTTTTTTCCTTACCCTTTTTCTCACTCTCTTCCTTTTTTCTTTTTCTTTTTTCTTTTTTCTTTTTTCTTTTCTTTCTTTTTTCTTTTCTTTTTTTCCTTTTTTCTTCTTTCTTTTATCAATTCCCCCTCCCCCCGCTAATAGCTAAGAAAGGGCTTTCTGTGTTCCTCGCTGCAAATGCAGTTGTTTCCTCCCCGACCGAAGTACGGTCTGAAATTCCTGCTCTGCCGGGCGGCGCAGCCCAGGGCCTGCCCCGGGCGCTGCCCCGGCGAGGGGTCGGCAGCCGTGCCCTGCGGGGAGCCGGCCTGGCCGCCTGCCTGGCCGCGTACCTGCCCTGAAACGCAATCCCACCTCCCCCGCGGGAAGGAAGAGCTGCTTAAACCCCCCTGACTCACGGCTGGGAGATTGCAGCTCCCTGGCTTCAGGGGCTCGGCAGCTCCCTCTGCCTTGTCTGTGCCCACTCTCGGCTCTTCGTGCAAGAAACCGACAGGAAAATATTAATCACCAAAACGGTGGGGGTTTTCTTTTCTTTTCTTTTCTTTTCTTTTCTTTTCTTTTCTTTTCTTTTCTTTTCTTTTCTTTTCTTTTCTTTTCTTTTCTTTTCTTTTCTTTTC